>PVKE010005882.1:0-56690 GCA_004027555.1 Craseonycteris thonglongyai
GCCTCCTCTAACGGCTCTGGGTCAGGCTCACCTCCACCCCTGCCCTCTCCCCACACTGCCACCTGCAATCTCTGAAGCTTCCCTGCCTTCAAACCCCCAGTTATCTCCATTGCTCATAAAAGGAAGTCCAGATCCCTGAAGCTGACAATGGCAGCCCCTTTATGATCTCACCCCACCAACTTCTTCCTTTATCTCCTGACCCTCCTTTAAGTCTCAGCTCCAAAGCCACGCTTCCTGTCACTGTTTGCTGACCACCCCAAAGAGAATCGCTGTCTTCCTCCTCAATGTACTTCTCAGAAAGCATGTCACACAGCTTGGCGTGGAGTCCAGCTGGCTGTCCCAGAGCCTCTTTGGTGGCTGCATGTGCTCAGCACTCATTCATAGCCTCTACTTCCAGTCATGGCCTTTTGGGGATCCACCCCTTCCCCATCCTGGCCCACAGGATGCTGGGGTGCTGGCGACATCCTACAAAGCCGTGGCTAAGCATCTGCTGAAGCTGGACTGCCCCTGGGCTCTTCAGTTCATTCCTTTGCACACAAATCTGTTTTTGTTGGATTTCCTGTTACTTGGGCTCAAAAGGATCTCCCCAGAGAGTTATGTGTCCCTGCTTGTGGGTTTGAACACTTTAAAGGGCAAGGTCTGTAGTGTGTCCCACTTGGTTCCCCATGTGTGGCACAGAACTCCATTCCTAGGGGGCACAGCCAGGCATGACTGAGGTGCTGGTAGCATGTGGGGTGCTGGTGACATGTGGGGTGCCCACCCTGCTTCGTCCTGGTGCCTTGGGTCACTGCCTGCTTCCTGACACCTCAGTTCTGTTGAACTGCATTGGCCACGTGTGTCCAGAGCCTTCCCCTGACCCCTGGCACCTGCTTAGTAAAGTTACACTCACGACATGCGTGAAATGCAGTCTCCCTGCCAGCAGCTCATGTCCTGAGCCTCGTTCCATTCGGGCTGGCAGTGCCTGGCACATCGTGGACATGTAATAAATGTCATTAATGATTGTTTCAATGGTCAGATCCAGTACATAAAGCACCTGCCACACACCGGGGCCCATGGGATAGCTATCTTAGCTCCACTACAAGCTAGTGTGTAATATTGGCTGGCCTTGACTTTGAACTTGGCAAGTCATCCAGATAGATCTAGTGAGCCTCTACCTGAAACCACCGTCATCTCTCACCCGAATTGTTGCTAAATGCTCATAGCTGTGCCTCCCGTTCACCCTCACCTCCCTGACATAGCAGCTGGAGCCATCTGTTGAGAGGTTAAGTCAGACCTGTCACTCAGTTTCGAACCCTCCAGGGGCCCACCCCTTCCCAGCTAGAATAGACGACAACGTGGATCACCACCCCGGCTCAAGAGCAACACCCGCTCCAGCTAAGGACTCGGCTCCTGCTCTTCCTCTGCACAGCTCCTCCCCGCCCTTCCTTTGGGGCTCTTGTCAAATGTCTCCTCATCTAAAGTGCTCTTGCCCTGGCCCCACCAGGACTCCCCATTCCCCCTCCCTCTCCTACTGCCCAGCCTGGCGTCTGGACCCCTGACAGCCCACGTGCTCCTGACTTAGAGTCTTGCCCACACCTGGAAGGGGCCCCCATGGCAAACACTTTGTTCATGGCGGTCCCCAGGCCAACAACAGTGTGCATGATTTCCGGGGTGCAGAGCACAGGGGGTGTGGCTGTGTCCTCTAGAAAAGGACCTGAAGCCAAAGGGTCGGGTTGGTGAAGGCTTCTGTGGCCTCTTCCCACATCACCTCAGAGAAGGAAGGACACATTGGGAAGCAGTAACACCTACTGTGTGTGTGAGCAAAGTGCCACGAGCATGAGGGGTACCCAGAAGCCTCACCTGCCCGCCTTGACTACTGTGAGCACATCTGGAGGAGTCAGCCCCCACCCTGCACTTTGTTCTGATGCCCAGCCCTGCGGGTGCCGTAAGCCCATGGCTTCATCTGCTTGTCGGGCCAACCTAGAGAGCCAACCCCATCTTACAGATGACAAAACTGAGGTTCAAAGAAGTGCAAGAGCTTACTCAGTGATTCAATTCGGGTCCCTCTGACCCTGGAGCCCCCCTCCATCCATCCAGCCCCAGATGGAGTGTCTCCTGTGATGTCCCCAAGTGCTTGTCCCCATTTCCTTCCGGACCCTGCTCCTCAGAGAGCCCTGCCCAGGGCTGGTGGCCTGGCCCAGGACACGGAAATCTAACCCCGGGGCCAGGGTATGCGGGCCATGCCGTGAGGCGGGTCTGCTAAAGCAAACCTCCCGATTTTGTTCACTCTGAGCTGCAAACACACTGCAGGCCTCAGGGAGGGTCAAGTTCACTGAGTCTATTTGCTGCATCTGATGAGAAGCCCATGATCTGGCCTGTGCTTCCCAATTGCTAATGTTCCTCTGGAATGTCGCTGGGTGGAGCCTGAAATGTGAAGCCTGAAATGTGAAGCTGGGTGAGTATTTCTCAAGGATGTTAGCAGCTCGGGGCCGTGGGAGACAGGTTTTCAGGGCAGGTAGCCGCCCTCACGTCTCTGGCCCTGAAGGAAATCATCTTGGCTGAACCCAGACACCTCTGGCTGCGCCCCTGTGCTTTGTCAACCTCTGTGTCCCTGCCTTTCCTGTCCTGTACCAGCCCCGGAACAAGCCCCATGAGCTCTGTTACAGCCCGCCTGTCCCTCCCACATGGGCACCGTCTGTGCATGTACTTGTCAGCTCCAGGACTAATCCTTTCAGTTATTTATTCCATGCACCCCATGGGCTGCCCCAGAGGTCGGATCTGTCAGGGGAAGGAACACTTCTGAACACCCACTGTGTGGGTTCACTTGCTAAGCACTGAGGCTATAGCTGGGGGCACATTGGATGGGACCCTGCCCAGGTCCCCACTCTCCCCTCCTCTCTTCTCTAACCCACTCCCCTCAACACATCACACAAACCAGCAGCAGTTCTCTGGATGTTTCTACCTCATGCAGCCCCCTGGGAGCTCAGCTCTATCCTAGGCTGGCCCTTCCCAGAGTCTCTTCCCAGGACATATATAACACTCCCATTGAAAAGAAGTCAAGGCACACCGTTTTTCTCTCTCTGCACAAACACTGTAGTGCACTGTTTAGGGACACAGGCTCTGGAGTCACCCTCAGCAAGGGGCTGAAACTTTCATGGCCTGGGTTTTCTTATCTAGACAATGGGGACAATAAGAGTATAGCTCACATTTTCCTAGCACTTTTCTTGGGCCTGACCCTAGGCTAAGCATTTGACAACCATCATCTTTAGCCTCATGAATGAGGAACTACCTCACTTTTCAAAGGATAAAACTAAGGTTGAATGCTTTTAAATAACTTGCCCACCACTTGGAGACTGTCGGTCAGCTGAGTTGGAGTTCCATGGAGGGTCTTTTTCACTTTGAAGACCTTGCTCTTACACTACCTTCATGGATACAAAGTCGGGAGTCCTGGTCTCCCTCACTGGTTCTGCCACTAACCTGACCCTCCTCCCCCTGGGGCCTCAGTTTCCCCTTCTATAAAATGGAAGGTCCCTTTCGGCTATATCACTGCCAAGCTCATGGCCACCGTGGACTTGAAAGAGTTAACACAGTTGCATGTAATTTCAAAATTCCCTTCTTCTCAGGATCCACCTCAAGTTTCCAAAACAGCTTTGACAATGAAAAGCACAGAGCAGCTTAAGTGTGATTTGCCAGCAGGATTAGGAGGTGGTGAGTAATAGCAGCCTCAACAGCCCTCCCGGAAGGTCCCTAAACTATCCCAAACTCTGATTTGATTTTTTTTCCAAGTGTTTTACCCATCCTGGGCCTCCTCCGTGGGATCATGGCACCAGAAACAAACAACTCAGAGAGCCCCTGGCCTTCCCAGAGGGCAGGCGCTGGGCCTGGGGGCCTTCCGTCCCAGCACCTTCACATTCACCCGCTTCCTGCTCCTACAGGGGCTGCCCAGGGCCAGCACCCGGGCTCCCCCTGCCGCAACCTGAGCAGCCTCGCTTGGACCGGTCTAAGATTTTGACCAAGAAGAGTGTCCACTGCTAACAAAATTTTAAAGGTTCGGAGGTGCACCTAGTCTTTCCACATTCATTTTATTCTTGCCACTAAAATGGCTTCGGCATAACTGTAAGGTCCTCTGCTGTCAAAAATGCAGAGAAGAGAGTCAAGAAGGCAGCTGTACGTTTTTACTGTGCAATTACCCTGTGAAGACATGAGTGTGTGCTTGTGGCATGTGCGTGTGCATGCGCGTAGTATGTGTGTGTGCACATGTTTGTGCATGTTTGGCGCATGTGCATGTGTGCTTGTGTATGGTGGTGGTATGGTGTGTGTGTGGGGTATGTATATGTTTACTATGTGTATTTGTAGTGTGTGTTTGGTGTGTGTGTTTACATGTGTATATATGTGTGTATGGGGTGGTACATGGTGTGTGGTATGTATGTATGTGTGTTTGGTGTGTGTGTGTGTCTGTGCATTGGTCTGTGTGTGTGTGGCATGTGTGTATATGGTGTGTATATGTGTGGTGTGTGTGTTTGGGGTCTATGTATGTGGTGTGTATGTGCGTGTGTGTGTGACGTGTACCAGTATATGGGTTTGTGTGTGGTGTGTGTTTGCATGTGTGATTGTGCCTATATATGAGTGTGTGTGCAGTATGTGCTTGTGTATGGGTGTGTGTGTGTGGTGTGTGCTTCCGGTGTGTGTATTGTGTGATTTGTGCCTGTGTGTGGGTGTGTGATGTGTGTGCCTGTGTGTGGGTATGTGATGTGTGTGCCTGTGTGGGGGTGTGTGATATGTGTGTGGGGGTATGATGTGTGTGCCTGTGTGTGGGTGTGTGATGTGTGTGCCTGTGTGGGGGTGTGTGATATGTGTGTGGGGGTATGATGTGTGTGCCTGTGTGTGGGTGTGTGATGTGTGTGCATGTGTGTACACCACATTCACCCACGGAAAGTCTGAGCAGACAGGCTGGCACAGGATGCCCTGACTCACTTCTAAGAAGCCACTGCAGCCAGCAAGCACGGCCTTGTTTATGCTCCAGACCTGAGACACACAACAAGAAATCCCAACAACACATTTGCCTGCAGAGTCTGGCCTGCTCTGAAGTGGCATCTGGGGGGACTCACAGTGCTCAAGGCCCAGTGCAGGCAGAGCCCTTCTGATTGCTTGAGGACAGAGGGGGGAACAGCCCAGCCAACAACCTGTCTGGTGGCCCAGAAACGAGGTTCTAGAAAGAGCCCTGTGTTGGGCACGGGTCTGATGTCAGCTCCGACCTCTGTCTCCAGACTCTTAGCAAGCCCTGGGGTTTGTAGCCTCCCTCATTACTCCCTGGGACTCCCTCCTTATTCACCCAGCTCCAACCAGCATTCACAGCAGCAACTTCTATCACCAAAGCGGACGGCCCAAGGCCCCCACTTTATGCTTGAGCTGCCAGCAGGAGGCCAGCCAACCCCCTGGCAGGGCACATGGGAATGTTATGATCTGGGGCCCACCTGGCAGGTGCTCACTAAATCCACCCATGACTTTACTCCTGAATTCATCAACACACATATGCCAGTCAACCCAACGAACTCGATGTCTACACCTCCTAGGTGCCATGGACCTAGGTCCATGTCTGTCCAGGACCCAGTGCATGTGGGTGGAACCAGTGCTTACTGAGTGAATAAATGAACCAACAAACAGTGCATGCAAAAGTACTTTGAAAACTATAAAGAATCATAACTGTAAGAAGTTACCCTAGTAAGAATGTTATGGTCAAGTGCAATGTTTTTGTTCTTATATGTGCTTTTCTGGAAATCAAAATGTAAGAAAATCAATCAACTAACATTTTTAAAGTAACAACAATTACTTTTCATTATAGAAAATGTTGAAAATATGAAGAAAAGATACAACATATTTAGTCCAAGAAACTAGATATAACCCCGGTATAACCCAATAACACTTTAGTGTATTTTTTTTCCAGTCTGTGTGTGTGTGTGTGTGTGTGTGTGTGTGTGTGTGTGTGTGAATATATAATGTAAGTGTGACAATTGCATACTTTCTATATCCTGCCGTTTTCAGTGAACAGTTATCATGAACACTTTGCTGTGTCTTGACATCTGAGCTCACTTCCCAGTCCAGTCACTATGAGTGATTCATTTCACCTCACTTGAAGCCTTGTTTTCTCATCTTAAAATAATGTCAATCATACCAGGGAAAGTGCTGCTGGTGTTTACCGATATCAAGTTTCACCTCTTTGCAAACATATTGTCAAACTCTGTCTCCCAGCCTCCTTTGCAGCTAGATGAGGCCACATGACCACATTCTGGCCAATAGCATGTGAGAGGAAGTAATGACCCCATTTTTTTGCCTGGACCATAAGATTTCTTCCATTTTCTCTTTTTTCTTAGCTCCAGGCCTCAGGTTCCAGGCTGCCTGGATGAACCAAGCTGATCATGAAACAACAAGATAACAGAGCCACAGATAAAACACGCCTGGAGCTTGGAGAAGGACCCAATTGTCCTATAATACAAACAAGAAATAAGCCTGCATCACTTAAGCCACCAAAGCATCAGGATTGAGTTGTTTCTGCAGCCTCGCCTAATCTGACAGCAACAACCCCTCATCCAGCATGCTGGGCCTTAAAATATCAAAATCACTGCCCACAAAAAGCACTCAACAAACACAAGCCTTTATAAATTAAAAAATAGTAAGTGAACAAACATACCACTTACTAAATCGGGAAATCAACAGCCTTAAGTTTGTGGGAGTTCCAAGGAGAGAGAAATCACTGTGGGCAGGAGTAAGCAGTATGAGGAGGTTTGGAGTGGACCCTGCTAGGGTATGTGTGACTTGGGTTAGAGAGGGGCTGGAAGGCCTTTCTGGAAAGAAGACCTTCATTCAACCAGTGTGTGTTTAGTAACCAGCCAGGAGGCAGAAAGAGCAGTGAGGGGCGTCTGTGTAGTTACTGGGATGGGGGAAAGACCAGAGCAGGGTCAAGGCTGGCCACCAGCAGCCTGACAGGCCTCATGGGGATGGACTCCTTGCCACCTGCTCACATTCTACGTCCAGCACTGGTAGACGAGCCCTCCTGTCCCACCTGAAATGAAACCGAAACCGCTGTCTGTGATCAACAAGGTCCTCCATGATCTGCTCCCTCCCACTCCCCTTCCTGGTAGTGAGGAAGAACCCAGCTAGTTTTCACCCATACCTCTGATGCACGCTGATGACATTTCCCAGCCCCACCCCCTTGTCTCTAGGAGAGGTCAGGGATCTGAGTTCTGACCAATGAAATATGGGCAGGAGTCAAGGGAGCCGCTTCCAGCCTGTCCCTAAAACCACTGCAGTTCCCTCGTGATCCTTTTCTTCTTTTTATTGGCTGGATTCAAGGATCTGATAGAGGCCACCCAGGCACTGGGACCCAGGGTCCCATGACACCAGGTTCCTCAGAGTCTGAGAGTGTCCCATAGACCCACATTAAACTAAAAAGTGCTCTAGAAACAGACCTTTACTGTGATAGCCTCTGAGCTCTGGGAGTTATTTGTTATTGCAGCTAGCATTACCTTACTCTGACTAACGCAGACCCCTTCTTCCATCACGTTCTGCGGGCTGCCTGTCGCCTGCTTTGGCACACACCCTCCCACACCGGACTTGAACTGTGTTGACTTTCCACATGTTTGTCACCATGGGCCAGGCTTGCTCCTGCCTTGGGCCTTTGGAGTTGCTCTTCCCCTTGCCTACCAAGTTCTCCTGCCTGACCTCCTGGGTGGCCCCTGTCACAGTTCCATCCTATGCCTACATGTCCTCTTCTCAGAAAGACTTCTGACCATTCTATCCAAAAGTAACTCGCTCTAGTTAAACTCTATTTTGCACTCTTTCATCACACTCCTAGCATTTGTCTAGAACGATCTTGTCTATCTATCTGTTTGCTTACTTAGCTTTAGTCTTTTCCCTCTAGAACATAAACTCCATGAGGTCATGAACTTGGCCTGTTTTGCTCTTGCATACCCCGGCACCTACAGCCTAGCAAGTGCTTTACAAATATTTGTTAACTGAATGAGTGGTGAACAAAAGCATGAGCAAACCATAGTCCCATGATACCGGGGAAAAACCCGTTCAGCCACAGCACATGACTCTCAGTTCCCAGACATTTCAGGGAAGAAGGTTTTTCTCCATCAATTTACCTGAGAAAAGTGAGCCTGGTCTAAGGTTCAGGGTCAGGCTGCCTGTTTAGCCCATTACAGAAGGTTTCAGATATCTCAGTGGTCTCCCCGGAGCTGAGAGGAGGGTTCAGCCCTGGGTTCTGAAGGTCCTGTGGCTGCTGGCTGCTGCTGAGGTTGGTACATGGGCCTGTACAAGAAGTATTTGCCCCCCATGTGAGAGGCTGGGGTACGAGGGGAAAGCCCAGAGCAGCACCTCAAGATATGTACAGCCAGCCCCTGCTCAGCCTTGCCAGGGCTCAGGAGACTGGTCTTCTAGCATTTTCTCCAGGGACAGCCAGCTCTGCCTTCACTCAGGGAGGCAGACAGTTCAGGGCAAAATCCCAGCCTCCCAGTGACCCAGCCTAGTCCCACCTACTTGGCAGATGAGCAGACGGAGGCCTGGAGAGGCCAAGAAGGCCTCGCCCTCCCTGCCTCTAACTTACTGAGAAACCAGGCGACTTCCTCACGTGCCTGACTCCCAGCTTTCCATCACTGAAATGGGGAGCCGATACCTGTCTATCTTCACCTCAATCCATGAGCGATTCCAGATACTCACAGACTCACTTTCTTCCTTACAGACACAAGCAGTTTAACAACATGGTTCTGTATCTCTGGGTAACCCTGAACACCACACACACAACCCTCTAGTGGTTTTCCTTGACCCCTACGACCCCTCTGTGGCTTACGAGGCCTTTTTCCACCTCTCCCTGTGTCCACCCCCAGACTCAGCTCTTTCATGCCCCCACCCTCCTCCTCACACACCAGGCTCCAGTGAAGCTCAGCTTTTCTCAATTCCTCACAAAAAGCCTCTTCCTTTAGCTCTAGCCACGAGCCACACTCTCCAAGCCTCAGGGCCTTTGCACATGCTGTTTGCACCACCTGGGAATTTATCCTGCCTCCTCTCCCTGCTAAACCTTCCTTCTTCTGGCAACAGCTTAAATGTCACTTCCACAGGGACTGCTTCCCTGTCACTTAGCACAGAAGTGGCTAAACAATCACTCGTGAAATTGCATGTTTAATATCTGCCTTCCCACCAAAGTCTAGGTCTGCCGGCAAGGCCTCATTAGAGCCTGCTTTGTCCTCATGGAGCCCCCAAGGCCTGTGACTGGGCCCATCGGCACATACAATTTCAAAGACTGAATGTGAATGTCTAGTATAGTCCAAATGTGGACATGCTATTGGGTGCAACAGTGATCATTTTCTCTCATTCCTGACCACATAGTGTTCACCTGGATGACAAGGGCTTGCCCTCAGAAATCTCCATCATTGCACAACACAGTCTTATACTGATTAATTATTGCAGCAACCTCACCCAAGACCGTTCACCCACATATTTATCTCCGCAGAATCCTCTGCAGCTGTTCACTTTCCCACAATATCACCCAGCTGAACATTCCTGGTCTCAGCTGCTAAAGCCCCCAGGTTACATCCCAGCATCTACTTGTCCTTTCTAATGGGACGGCCACCAGGAAATTTCAGATTCGAGATCCAGCTCAGCTGCTGGTTCGCTGTGTAACCTGGGGCACGTTCCTGAACCTCTATGACCAGGTCCCTCCTATGTAAGGTGAGAAGCTGGATCCGAGGATGACCAGGGCCCCTCCCCCTGACTCCGTGCGCTCCACAGGCATCTATGTCCTCCTGCATCTCGGCCGATGGCCGCTTCGCTGTTCCAAGACCTCCTTTGCCTGGGAGCAAAATCCACGCCCCATCTTTCCACCCAGGTACAGGTAATTCTGAAGCCACCAGATGGCACCAGGCCAGCCATGCCAGCATGGAGGTACAATCGGGACCCGGAATGGAAAACAGGATTTGCCTCCTTCTTTCCATACCTGTAACTCATTGTAGAATCTGAGTCAGCCCTCCTCACTGGTCCTGCCACACTCACACACACACAATTCTCACACTCTTGCACACTTACTCTCACATACTCCCACACTTGCATGTACACACACACTTACACAGATACACCCATCCACATATACACTCATACTTACAGTGGGTCTCACGCAGAAGCACACACACACTCACACATGCACTCACATCACACTTCCTTTGTTTCAGGTTGGGTTTTCAGTAAGAAGCAAGAGAGACCAGTTCTGGTACAGGTGAGGAGGGGAGAGGGAAGATGAAGCAGAGAAATTGGAAAACCTCCCAGAATTACCGAAATTGGACAGCCAGGTCTTGGGGAGGGGTGGGGGTGCGGGGGTGCGGCCAGGCCACACTGTCAAGGTGTCTCTTCAGGGTTCCCCAAGCAGGACAATCAGCCCAACACCACTTGCTTATTTTTTGTTGCTAAATAATCTGTCATACAAAAGGTCACACTCATTCACGATACACATGAATAAAACCATCATGCTTTTCACCTTAAATTTATACAGTGATGTATGTCAATTATTTTTCAATAAAACTCATACAATGAATAATATATCAGTATGGAGTCAAGACTATAATAATGTGCTGGCCTCCCAGGCACCCACCAGCTAGGGTAAGAACCAGAAGCTCACCAGCAGGTGTGATGCAGCCCTGTGCCCACCTAGACCGCAGCCTGTGACCACGGTCCATCCTCACATCCACTCAAAGGTCAAGTTCCTGGCAAAGAGCCTCTTCGGGGCTCAACTCACTCCCATGGGGGTTTCAAGTCTCCATGAAACCGCACGATGGTGGGGCTCCGGGCAGGCTGCCGGAAATACGCCACGGGGCACGCTGGTTATTGTGAATTAAAGTTACCGGAGAGACAGTCAGTGCAACAGGGACACTCTGACCCTCCTCTCCATTCCCCTGAAAGCAGGAAACAATCCCCCATGTGAACGGAACCCTGCACACCACAGGAGGTAAAGAGACATCCTTCTCACCAAAGTTAGGGGACTCGGGGCGGAGAAGCCTGCATCAACAAACCTTGTTACCCTCCGCTACCAGTTTACTGCCCCAGCCCAAACTCCTCTCTAACAAAGCCCCCAAGCCTCAGTCTGTCCTGTCAACCCCTCACGAGCGCAGTCTTTGCCTAAAAGTCATAAAAGCTGCTCTGCTCATTCCCCGAGGTCCCACGTCTATGAGGCCTCTGTATAGACAAAACTAAATTTTTTTTTTTTCTGCTGTTAATCTGTCACGTACCACGAATCATGAGGTCAGCCAGGAAGAATCAAGGGGGTGGGGAGGTTGCCCCTCCATGGCAATGCAATGGGGGTGCCCAAAGGCAACCTGAGAGGCTGTGTCAAAAGACATGGGCCTGAGTGCTGGGCACAGCAAGGCTGCCCCTTGGGCGACTTGCCCCAAAGGATGCTTCCTGCTCCTGTGCTTAAGGAGGATCCTTTGGTTTTTCTTTAATTATACTTTTATTTTATTGTTTTGAGAGGAGAGAGAGAGAAAGAGGAGGGCCCGAGCAGTCTCCATAGTTGTGCATCATTAGTTGTGACATGGTTTCATTCCACACAGGTGGATGTGGGGCCACGAGGGGTGGGAAACAAACTGGGGGCCTCCCCCATGGGAGGAAAGAACGTTCATCACAGTCCCAGTGGTTACCAGTTGCACCGCAGTTCATCCTATGGGGCCAGGGCCAGGAGTCGAATCCCAGATCTTGCAACTGGGAGCTCTCAGCCGCTGAGCTATTCCGGCATCCCCAAGACTCTTTGGTTTTTGACTCCCTTTTCCTTGTACTTCCTTTCTGGGTTGGGCGTGTGTCCACACGGCTGAGCCACACCAGTATCTGAGTGACAGCTCAGAATCTCCCCTTCACGTGTCTTGACATTTTTCTGCCCTGAGCCCAGCAGGAGCGGTTTCTTGCCTTAGGGAGAGTTATTTGTCATGCATCCTTCACACAGAGAGGTCACTGATGGCACTGTGACAGGCGGAATCCTGAGCTCCTCATCTCAATAAAGCAGGCAGGGATGGGGTGCAGCTGAAGCAATAGCTTCTCCTACTGTCCAGTGTGAACAAGACTGGTAGTTGTCCCCCAGATCTATTTTTTTTTTCTTTCTTAGTAACAGCTGTGTCCCTGGGCACAAGTTACCTGTTAGATTACCCCTGAGGCCGTTGTGGGTGTAATACATGCTATGTTGGGATCTAGAATTTAAGCCACAGGGAGTGCTTCCACACATCCTCTTTCCTTTTCCCATAGGCTGGAATCTAGACATGGCAGTGACCCAGCTCCAACTACGCAACTAACAGAGATAACCCAGGGAATAAGGGAGTGACAAGTGGTAGGAACCTGGGCCCCTGAGTGACTGCCTGGAGCCCAGCCACCCTGACAACCTGAATCATTTACTTCCCTGAGAGCATGAGAGAGAACCTTCCACACCTTTAGCCAGTCTTAGGGAGTGAGGGGGTTCTTTGCTGCAGGAGCTCACTTCTCACTCCTACTAATACACCTACCAACCTTTATCCCAATACCGAGACGAGAACCTTCCCGGAAGGGCACCATGCAAGACCAGGAAAAGCTGACGGGTCAACGAGTCTCAACTCACTCGCTATATGCTAGAGGACCTCTGGCTTTAAGATATACCTAGAAAGTGTACACGAGACCCGAGTGGAGTAACACATTTCTCTACTATATCCTTAGTCAGGTTTAGGGGATCCGAGGCAATGGTACGCAGGGCTGACAAAATCCCGGGGGCTGAAGGGTAAAACCAGACCTCCACGCCTACAGTATTGTTTAATGAGGGTTAAGAAGGGTGAACATTGGTACTTCTGCAGGGAACTGCCCGAGAATAACTTCTAAAAACTGTGAGGGGACAATGAGATGCCAAAGGAAACACAGAAGGAGACAGCGAGAAGCGACAGATAAAAAAAAAAAAAAAAAAGAGTCCAAACAGATGTGCCATCCACTTGAAAGGGAGGATCTCCGATCTTGAAACAGGTCACGAGAAGAAAGAGGCTGGTGGTTGAGTTCCCATTTCGCCACGCCAAAGCCTTGGGTTTCCATCTGCTCCCGGTGTCCCCAGTTCCATCATCACCCAGATGAAAACCATCTGGCCGTCCGCACGCTACCGTCCAACACGGTGTTTTTCCAGTGTCCCGGCCACATGGGGACTTTCATGCCTGAGTCAGAGCGGAGAAGTCAGCAGGGCTTCCACCCCCACCCCTCCCACTGACCTCTTTTTCAGTTGGAAGAGCTGGCCTCACCGGCTGTGGCCTGCCAAGACCCCTTTCCAAACAGTGACCATTGCCACCTGCGCAGCATTTGAACTTGACAGCATGGTCTACTGGATCCCACAGCCCAAGGAACAGCCTGAGTGGAGGAAATCGCTCAGGGCAGGGATGGGGCGCTGCCAAGAGGAGTCTGGCTCCCGAGTGGCCAGTCCATCTCGTGTGCCTGTTGTGATGGCTCCCACCTCCCTCTCTTCTGTGCAAACGCCCACAACCTCCTTCCAGGACTTGGCCTAACCCAGCATGGCCTCTGGCTCCTCACCTCAGCAAGCCCCGCCCTGGAGACTCCAGCATCAGTGGGCATATGGCTCGTGTCCCCCACACATCCTCTGAGCCAGTCACTCAGCTGGTTTCTTACGGCACACTCTGCCCAGAGACCAGGCAGCCCCTTTAGGCTGATGGCAGGAGGACGGGGCATCTGGAATGGGGTGGGGGCTGAGATGCTGCGCCCCCTTCAAGTGCTGACCACCCCCGCCCCCACCCCCGCCCTGTCTCTTAGTTGCCTGACCTGAAACAAGTCACTGCTCTTCTCTGAACCTGTTTCCTCACATGCAATATGGGACTCATCATATGTAGAGCACAGGTGTGTTTTAAGTATTAAGTAAAGGAACCACTGTAGACGGCCTTAAGCCTACTTCTGCCGAAAGGAGCTGCTGAAGAAGTGTGTGATCATCTAGCCTTATGGGAGGGTGTGGGGAGGCACAGAGTTCCTGGCTGGCTTGATGGATTTTTTCAGGGTACATCCCCTCTCTGCACCTTCAAGTGGGTCTCCCGACAAGGTGAAGTCCCCAAAGTAGGTGGCCAGAGCCCCGGGGCTGTGCAAGAGCCCTCGAGACCTTGTACTGCAGAGAATGGAAGGCCTGGAGCTGTCCTGGCATTGCCCTTGTGAGTAAATGAGAATGCAATGCAATGAGTGCAACACTGAGGAAATGTGGGGCCCAGGGGGACCTCGAGTCTGTGGGGGCAGGGAAGGCAGCAGGGGTCCCCCGCAGTGACTGCTCAGCCCTGCCTCCACTCCAGGCCTTTACTGCGTTGACTCAAGTGTGCTGCCTCCTCCCCCACGCGGGGGCAGGGTGGCATTTCCGGGAACTCCTTGCTGCCTCCCACGGTCATGAAGCATTTAACCCGGGACCCAGGGCATCACAGAGGGGTGTGCGGCCCTGTGCATGCGCTGCCCATGAAATCCGTACCCCAGCAGATCAGCTTGGGGCTGTTTGTATCTGCATGGGGCAAAAGCGGAGGTTCTGACAGAGCCTTGTTCACTGCAGAGCCTGAGTGTGGGCCATGCACCCCCCTCGCAGTCTGCATGCCCGCCACTGGGGCGTCCACGGCCTCTCTTCACGGTGAGGCAGAGAGGCTGGGTGCCAGCACCCTGAGTCCCTGGAGGTTTGCCGAGACAGACCCAGGGCAGAGAGCGCACTCCAAGTTTGCGGGGCCTCTGCTGGGGGCCCTTCCCTGGGGGTCACGCTGGCTATACCTGTCGAGGCCACAGGACTGGGTCGGGTGCGCGATGGGTGCCTCTGAGGCTTCTCAGCACCACCTGATTTTAGCACCTGCATCTGAGGGTGGAGGTGGCAATCCCTGCACCAGGAGGGGGGCTGTCACTTAGCCTCTTAGAGCCTCCATTTGCAATCTAAGGCTTTCCTTTCTGAGCTGGGAATAGACCAGTTTGTTGTAAGAGAACTTGCACAGCGGGCACAGTGGGTGGTGATGTGTGGTGGGGAGGGGCCGCCCAGAGACCCTACCACATCTGAGGAGATAGCCCTGGAAGGCAGCCCCCAGCCCCTCAGCAACTATGTACTGAGCACCTACTATGTGCCTATTCTAAGGACTCGGGACCCCCGATGTCTTAGAGCTTATACTCTAGAAAGGGTGACTTACAGTAAGTGAGTAAACCAATAGATGCTCAATCGAATGACAGTGATTGAGCTACAAGAAAGGAACCGAGTGTGTGTGTGTGTGTGTGGTCTCCGTCAGTGTATGTGTGTTGCTGTGGTGTGTGTAGTGTGTTTAAGATGGTTATGGCCTATGTGTTCATTTTTGAGTGTGTGTGTATTAGGGGCTACTTTAGATTGGGTGGTCAGGCAGGCAGGCATCTTGGCAATGTGACATTTGAGCTTGAGTGACCAGAAGAGCTGGCCATGGAAGATGAGACAGTCAGGGTGACATCTGAACTAGTCACCCCCAGGGAGGCCCACAGCTCTGGCACGTGGTACCCCTATCAACTCCATGTGTTACTGGGGGTGGCTCCTGGTTAAAGGACATGTTGTGGTGGGGAGGTCTCTCCTTCCAGGGCCCACAGAACAGGGCAGAGGGCAAACAGGCAGGGCCACCTGAATCTTCAAAACCTCATAGACCAACACTACAGGCCAAGCTTCCAAAGACACCCAGACCACCCTGTGTCCTCTATGGGGCCCTTCTTTCAAACAAGTCATTGTTCTTGTCTGTCTCGTACAGGTGGCCCCCAGCCCTCCTCTCCTTGCTCAGAGAGCCCTGGAGGGACCTTCCCTCTGTCACCTGTCCGCGGCCAGCTACCCACAGGGAGCTGGGGTTTCCTTCCCCCCGTGGAGCCCTGGAGCCCTGACTTTACTTTGCACAGCAAAAAACATCCCTTAAAATTGCTTTCAAAGTTCCACACCTGCCGGCCTATGAGTTCCACTTCATCTCTCAGTGCGTAGAACAAATCAAGGTTGATCAAATGGCCTGACGTTGAGTTCAAATTCAATCATGAAAGCCTTTGTTCGTTCACCCGTGGTTATCAAGTGCCCACAATGCTAGGTTCAAAGTCTAAAGAACAGAAGTTCCAGAAAAAGGAAACAGAAGCAACCAAAGGGAGGAACTTTCGAAGAAATAACTGTGACCTGATTTGCAGGAAAAGTCTTTGCAGATGTGACTAAGATGAGGCAATTCGCCTGAATTATTTAGGTGCCATCACATGTCCTCATAAGAGGGGGACAGGAGAATAGACACGGAGGAGACCCTGGGAGGCTGATGGGAGCACTGTGGCCACAAGCCAGGGAGCACTGCGGAGTGCTGGTGCCACCAGAGGCTGGCGGAGGGACCAGGGACCCACGGACTCGTGTCCAGCTTCCTGCCCTGAGACCTGTAAGAGGATCTATTCCTGCTGTTTTCAGCCACGGAGGTGGTGATAGTGGGTACGGCAGAGTCCTAGGAAGCCAAGCAAACTAATCTTGGTGCAGTGGTGGCCTCCCCAGTGACAACACAGCCATGTTATTTCCTATTACAGGGGCTTAATAGTGTGAAAACTGATGGTTGGCAGTTTTCATATTGGGAAGAGGAGGAAGGGGAGACAAGTAGACTATATATATATTCCGGGAAGTATCCAGCCTGTAACCATTCTTGTTATATTGATAATGGCTGCATTTTTTCCAGACAGCCCTCGTGTGTGTGAGTGTGTGTGTGTGTGTGTGTGTGTGAGAGAGAGAGAGAGAGAGAGAGGGGGGACCAAAAACAAAACCAACCAGAATTCTTTTGGAGGGCAGCTATAGCACAAGCTTCCCGGCTAGGTGAGTGTTCTAGGATCTCATCTGCATCCGTGGACCAGCTGGAGTAAAAGGCTGTGTTCAGCTTCAGTGAATTTTTTTGGAAACTCTTTCAACACATTTTCCCATTTCATGATGGGTGATTTACATGAACAACGTGGAGCACGATGATACACCTGCCCACACCATGCCGAGTGTTTAACAGTTTTTGACCAAAAACAGCATGACCCCGGTGCTCTTCCCTCCCTATTCTCCTGATCTTGCCCCAGTGACTTTTTATTTTGTTTCCCTGAATGAAAAAGTCCTCAAAGGGAAATGTTTTGCCGATGTGGATGAGGTGAAACAAAAAACAGCAGAAGCGCTCAGCGGCATCACAGTGGACAGGTAAAAAAACTGCTTTGAGCAGCGGGAAGAGCGGCTCCATAGGTGTGTTATCAATTGGAGAGTACTTTGCAAGTGACTGAAGTTTAAACATGTAAGAATAAATACACAATATTTTATAAATAAATTCCATTGAGGGGGGCCTCGTGTGTGTGTGTGTGTGTGTGTGTGAGTGAGAGAGAGAGAGAGAGAGAGAGAGAGAGAGGCTGGGATGGTGGCAAATGTTTTCCCAGCCTCTCTTGCAACTGGGGTGCAGCATGGCCAGGAACCCCAATCAGCCGTTCCCACTTGGACCTTTGCATCCGAAGCCAGTGAGCACCTAGGACCCATCCCAGGAGGGTGTCCACAGCTGCACCAGGTGCCCCAGGTACCAGGGCCAGCGTGGGGCCCAGGGTCAGGCTGGGACCCATCCACAGTGGCAGCAATGAGGTCCGTGCCCAGGGGACACAGCAGAGTCTGCACAGGTGCAGCTCTGAGGTGGCGTTGGGCAGCATCCCACTGTGTTGCCTCCAGGTGACCCTGGAGTGTGCCCCAGGCCCGCCGCAGGGACTTGAGCCACCTGCCTCTGCCTTTGGTGCACAGACTTGCCTGGTTTCCCATGTGTGCCTCTAAGTGCCGTGTGTGCACCGGGGTGGAGAGATGCTGCATTTGTTTATTTAATCAGGACTGTTCATCCCATACGTTCCTCACACCAATCACCACGTCCATCTCAATAGTCTGACATCATTCCCTTCGCTTTCCATAAGGTTGCTAAAAAAGTCCTCAGATAAACCCTGGGACCAGAGAAGTGAGCCTCAGGGAAGGAAAAGGTCACCTCCTCACTTTCTGAATCACTCCTGTCTGGGAAAAGAACAGAGCTCAGGGTCCGGAAGGGCGGCCAGCCGCCACCCACACAGTCTCTGCCCACAGTGGGGCCCTGGCTTATTTCTGGACCCGGCTCCCACCTCGACACCCTCGGGGTCATTTAGGAAAGTGGTGCCTATTTATGGGGCAGGGACAACAGGACATGCTAGCTCATTGTCACCCTGCCAGGGGGGCTAGTTCCTCCCTCAGCCTCAGAGCACCCCTCCCCAACATCACCAGGATGCCTTTGTGACCCACTGAGAAACATGGAGACCCACTCCTCCCTGGTAGGGGTCTGGAGGGAGAAGCCCAGCCTAAAGGACCCCAGTTTCCCCACTGGGCACAGAGGGGGGTGGTCTCTGGCTCTGAGGTGCCCTCCCCTACCCCATGCTCTCCAGTAGACCCTCCCAGGATCCAGGCTCCCACTGGGTCCACCCCAGGGCCCAAAGCAAGGGACCATCCTTTTGTCCCATCTCCTGTGTACCCTAAACGGCCTCTTTCAGAGAGTGCTGTGTGGCTCTGTGCGGCCGCTCTCGCTGGGCAGGTCACTTCCCTGCTGTTGATAATTCCAGGGTCGTCACCTCACAGGGTGGTGAGGAGGAAGCCACATGAGAAAATGGACCACAGAGTCCTCTCCTGCCTCTGAAGTGCACGGGACAACGAGGACTGTTCATCTTGACCATGACAAAACAGGGACCAGCCTTACCCGGCTCTGCAAGCCCGGGGCTGGCACACGGGAACAGAGCTGGCCTCGCTGGGTGTTTGATGGACAGACAGGCAGATGGATAGACAGACGAGTGAGACTTCTGGTGAGACCACAAGGCATAATGGAAAAGGTGCAGATTGGAAATCAGACAGTAACCGGGTTCACAGCTGCCTGCAGCCCTCTTCTATCTGCTCAATGCGAGGCTATTGAGCACCTAGTGTGTGCCTGCCTGTGAATTCACGGGTAGGGTAGACACGGCCCCTGCCCTCATGGCACATGGTGAACATCCCATAGAAGAGCCCCTAGGTGATGCAGAATAACAGGCCAGGGCGCAGGACACCTTCTTAGTCAGGAAGGATGGCTGGAAGGCTCCCTGAGGGGGGTCCCATGAGGCTGAGACCTGGGGAGCAGAGGAGTTGGCCGTGGAAGCTGATGGAAGAGCATTTCCAGAGTTGATGCCAATGTCCTGGGGCAGGAAAGCGCTGGGTGAGGGAGAGGGCTTGGAGCTCCATTTGATTTTGGATGAAGGAGAATCCACTGGAGGACAGTTTGCCATCTTAAAAATCCCTCTGACAGAAAACAGATCAGTGGTTGGCAGAGAGTGGGGGACTGAGCAGGCTGGACCGCAGAAGGGCCACAGGGCCAATGTGGGGGTGACTGAACTACTCTTGTGGCCCTGGGGTATCCGATTCAGAATTCGGCATCTGTCAAACCCCACAGAACTGGACACCACAAAAAGTGAGCTTTACCAAGTGCAAAAAAATTTTTTAAGTTTTTCAACTAAAGAAAGCTCCCTCAGCATCTATGTAGAGGAAAGGTCAGAGAGGATGTGGGAAACCAGCCGGGGCCCCTGCAATGCCCTCAGTGAGAGTGACTGGGTCCGGTCTGGATGGTGACCATGGGGACATGTACGTGAGCTCGGGTTGTTGACCTCTGGGAGCCTCAGTTTCCTCCCTGGGGACATGATGCGATGGCTCCCATTGGGCAATGGCCATAGGGGTTGGAAATGACAGCTGTCACCTGCTGTCAGAGCCCGGCTGGAGCAAGGTGCTCAGCACTGAGGAGCTTGGGTGGTTGGGTTTCACCATGGGGTGGCTGTGATGCACTTTGGGGCATCTGCGTGAGCCATCCAGCCAGGGAGCTGCTGGGGGCCGCTTTGAGAAAACAGACCTGAAGGTGAACCGAAGGGAGATTACTCAACTGTGAAGGGCACCTGCTGGAGGCCCCCAGTCTGAATCAGGTGACATCACCCAGGCAGAGGAATGCGGCCCAGAAACGCTGTGTACTCAGAGTTTTCTGTCACCCAGGAGGCCCAGCAGTGGAGATGGGGCTAAATCGGATGTCTCTGAAGTCCTGGCCTGGGCAGAGAGAGGCTGAGAGCAGAGAGTAGCCAGGGAGCACCTGCCTTGTCCACGCACCCACTGGCAGGAGGACGGTGCACACTCCAGCTGCAGCTCCAGTGACCTTGGGCAAGTCGCCCAACCTCTCTGCCTCCCTCATGGTCCCATTCAAATAAGAAGCCCCTCAGTGAATGTAACATGTTCTAACCAATGCTGGTGGGGGAAAGGACGCTGACGTGAACAGTGACCGGCTGAGTCCGGGTCCTCCCCCCACCCCCCAACCCATCAGGGGGGTCAGTGCTGGAATCTGTAAGGACCAAGTGAGAAAGAACATTGCTGGTGCAGCTGCTGTAGAAAACAGTCAGGCGGTTCCTCAAAAAGTTAAACATGGAGTTGCTACATGGCCACCCAGCAATTTCACTTCTGGAATTGGATTTCAACAGAACTGAAAACGGGAACTTAAACACTTTGGCATGGGTGTTCATAACTGCAATGCTCACAATAGTCAGGAGGCAGAAATAGCCCAAATGTCCATCAGCAGGATAGCGAATAAACTTGTGCGGTCCTTCCACACCATGGGACATTGTCGGGACATTGTCCGGCCACAGGCCGGGATGAGAGCACCATGTGGA
This sequence comes from Craseonycteris thonglongyai, assembly GCA_004027555.1. Classification (NCBI taxonomy): domain Eukaryota; kingdom Metazoa; phylum Chordata; class Mammalia; order Chiroptera; family Craseonycteridae; genus Craseonycteris; species Craseonycteris thonglongyai. Next base: position 20,689 of record PVKE010005882.1, read on the forward strand.
TGAGCTGCATAAATGTTCCGCCCACTCAGCCATCAAAAAGAATGAACTCTTACCATTTGCAACAACATGGACGGACCTGGAAGTTATTATGCTAAGTGAAATGAGTCAGACAAATTCCATCTGATCTCACTTATATGTGGGATCTAAAGAATGAAATAAGCAACCAAAACAGACACATAGAGACAGACAACAAACTGATGGCTACTAGAGAAGGGGTGTTGAGGGGCCGAGTGAAAAAGGTGAAAAGATTAAAAAAAAACAAATTGGGAATTCCGAAGTAGTCATGGAGCTGTACAGTAGCGTGCAGGGAACACAGCCAGTAATATTGTAATAACTATATACGGTGTCAGGTGGGCACTAGACTAATCAGGGGCAATGTAACATCTAACCACTGTCCACATGAAACTAATATAAAATGACATTAAATGTCAACTGTAATCAACAATTTAAAAATAATTCATTAAAAAAAAACACCACATTACACTGAGTGTAGGAAGCCAGGCCCAGAACATCACATGTTGTACGGTTCCGTTTATGTGCAGTACCCAGGATAAGTAAGTCCCTAGACATAAGGAAGAACGGTGGTTGCCAGGGGCTGGAGGGGGAGGGCATTGGGGAGTACCTTAACGGTTGCAGGGCCTCCTTTGGGGGTGCTGAAAATGTTTTGGAACTAGATAGAGGTGATGGTTGTATGACATTGTGAATGTACTAAATGACACTGAACTGGATAGCCTTTAAAATGGTTAATATATGCCATAGAAACTTCAGCTCAATTTTTTAAAAAGGGGGTGATGGGATAATTCTTATAGTTCATACTCCCAAGAAGAGAGGAAAAAAGGTTAATGAATCCCACTTGACCACCCCTGCAGACCTCTGGGGCAGAAGTCTCCAACATTTCTGGCATCAGGAACCAGTTTTGTGGAAGGTAATTTTTCCACGGACTAGGGGTTGGGAGATGGTATCGGGATGATTCAAACATATTACATTTATTGTGCATTTTATATCTATTATTGTTACATTGTAACATATAATGAAGTCATTATATTAATACAACTCACCATAATGCAGAATCAGTGGGAGCCCTGAGCTTGGGTTTTGATATGAGCCTGCAAGCAATTGATTTATGATGGTCTCTGTGTAGTCAAACCTCTCTGCTCATGTGACTGTATTTGCAGCCGCTCCCCAGTGCTAGCATCACTGCCTCAGCTCCACCTCAGATCATCAGGCATTAGATTCTCAGAAGGAGCTCGCAAACCTAGGTCCCTCCCATGCGCAGCTCACAACAGTGTTCACGCTCCTGAGACTCTCGTGCTGCCATTGATCTGACAGGAGGCAGAGCTCAGGCGGTCATGTGAGTGGTGGGGAGTGGTTAGAAATACAGATGAAGCTTCACTAGTCCGCCATTCACCTCCTGCTCTGCAGCCTGGTTCCTAATAGGCCTGGGGGTTGGAGACCCCTGCTCTGGGAGATGTGTTAACGTCCTTACTTTACTACAAGAAACCCAGGGCTCCTGCCCAAACACGTGCAGCTGGTGGTGGCAGCCCTGGGCTTAATGCCAAGGTCAGCACCTCTGTTATCCAGCATGCCTTGAACTGTTCCTGTGCCACTCACCACATGTCAGCTGTCTTATCTGAGTTCCACAGCCCACAAGGCAGGGGTCATCTCTCTGCATTAAGGAAAGAAATCGAGGGACAAATCAGTCAGAGTCAGGTGCACGGAGCCACCGGCAATAAGTGCCAGGGGTTCAGGAGGACCCTGCCCCATGACCCCGAGGGAGACAAGTCATGGGGCACTTGGAGAGCACTGATGGGAAGTGAGGGGCTGTGGAGACTGAGCTCAGAGAGCACAGGGGCTTCCGGAGCCGGGCACCAGGATAGACAGTGCTGGACTAGGCCCGCAGGTTGAGGGGTAAGAACCCAGGGGAGGTAACAGCACATACAAAGTTCAGCACCCTCAGAGCAGGGTCCATTGGGAGTGGACTGGAGACCTAGGCCTAGAAGGGGCCGAGTAGTAAATACAGGAGACCGATGCATGCAGCCAGATCACTGTGTCTCCCCTGAGCATGGGGCCCGCATGCCACCTCTGGATGGAACCCGGATTTGGGATTTGGGAGGGCAGATGGGCGTGGGGAGGGCAATTCGGGGTCCTTGCAGCTCTCTCCCTTCACATCTGCAAACATTTCAGCCTGTCACCGCAGCCTTCCTCAGCCCCTCCAGAGCTCCAAGAACAAACTACAGCAGATCCCGTTAGGGATGCCAGGAAGCAGCCTCCCTCCTCACTCTGAGGGTTTCCCAGCCTCCTAAGCCCCACCCCAGGCAGCAGGAAGTGAGTAACCCAGCTCTCAAGACCTACCGGAGGTGACATCCCTGGGGCCAAGGACAGAGTTAGGAAGCAGACCGTGCTGACTGGCAGGCAGACGAGGACCCAGGGTTCCTTCCCACCAAACCCGGTGGATCAATCACCAGTCTGTCAGCCCCAACAGACCCAGGTCCGGCCCTCCACCTCCCGGGAGTTCTGGGGGTGCTCCTGCAGGCCAGAGGAAAATGGCCTTCCTGGGGCAAGGGTTGAGGACCCCAGCCTGACAGACATCTGGAGAGAATGTTCTGAAATGTGGGGGTAGAGGGGCAGACGTTCCTAAACAAACATGCGTACGTACTTGTCTATTGCCTGCTTTGGTGTTTTGCATGGTCTTTTCTCTACCCCAGCGAGGTTAGAGTTGGGGGCTTTTCCCCATAGATGGGATGTGTCTATTCCATCAGCAGGTGTTCACAGGGCACCTGCTCTGGGCAGCACGATAAGTAGCAGTAAGTGAGACCTGCGTTCCTGCCCTGTGGAGTTCACATCCAGGGGGACGCCGGGGGAAGCCGCAGGCTGCTGAGTGCGGACAGGACGCAGATCCTGACCAGGCACATCAGGGAAGGCTCCTGAACAGCCTCCTGGGAGAAGGGCAGGAGCCACAACTGAGCCGAAGGAAGGGCTCCCGGCAGAGAGGACAGCACAGGCAAAGACCCACAAGCAAGGGTCATCAGCCGCACTCAGGAGCCTGAGGTCGTCCCGTGGGACTAAAGCAGGCATGTCCAACCTGCGGCCCAGGACAGCTTTGAATGAGGCCCAACACAAATTCTCAAAACACTATGAGATTTTTTGCAACCTTTTAAAATGATTTTTTTAGCTCATCAGCTATCATTCGTGTTCGTGTATTTTATGTGTGGCCCAGGGACACCAAAAGGTTAGAAAACTGCTGGGTTAACGCTTAGGGGCTGGATGCGAGGCTGGAGAGGCTGGAGGGGTGGAGGGCAGGAGGGCAGGTTCTTAGCATGCCTTATAAAGGGGCCCTGGCTTGTCAGGGTTTTGCAGAAATAGCTTGATCACTTCTCTAGTTCTCTCTGAGTGCAGCTGGGCTGGCTAGACCTGGAGCCCTGGCAGGGCTGAGCCTTCCACCGTCCCCAGTCCAGCCCATGGAATGACGAGAGGTATTGTTAGGGGCTGCAACGATTTGGCAGGAAGGGCTTAGCCAAATTTTTAATACCAAAAATGAAGTATACAAGACGTTCTAATTTAGATGTGAATTAGTGTGGGTTGTTACCAAACTCACAAGGAGCTCTTTTTGGAATGGTTCCCCACCCAGGCTCTTCCCCAAGCAGGGACCTGCACTCAGTGCTGGGCTTCTGCCTGGCACGGATGTGCCTGATCCATTCACTTCTCCCCAACCATGCACAGCCCAGCTATGTGGATGTCTGATCAAAGGGGCAGCTGGATGAGTGAGTGGGTGAATTGATGGGTGGGTAGGTGGGTGGGTGGGGGGGTGGATGGATGAGTGGGTGGGTAAATGAGTGGATGGATGGATGGATGGATGGATGGATAGATAGATGGATAGATAGATAATGTCCTTAAGTCAGGGAAGGACTTTACTCAAGTTTATATGACCAATTCATCACAGCCATGCCAGGCCTAGATCTCAGCACTGCCCCCGCCATAAACTTTCCTGGGACTCAGGTTGCCCATCGGTATATTGATGGAGCTTGACTTGATTCCTGGTTTGTACTTGGTTCAGAGAAGTTACAGGGAAAGGGGAGACAGCAGGCAGGGTTCTGACCCTTCTGTCTATCCCCCAGCTCTACCAATCTCAACCTATCTGTTCCCATTTAAGAGTTTCTAATTAATTAATTAATTAATAGATAGATAGATAGATAGATAGATAGATAGATAAATGGTGTTCAAAAGCCCCTGCATTTTCCAGCTTCTCAGCTTCCAGGACTGTTAAGTGCTATGAATTGTCAGTAAGTCTCCAGTGAGAAGCCAAGAAAGCCAATCAGTGTAGAAGTGGGAGGAAACCATAGCCAAACATCCCCAGGAAATGGCTGTGTCTCAGGGGACACAGACCCTCAAAGATCACCAGAAAACAGGACAGAGAAAGCTATTCAAACTCTGAAAATACATCTAAATTTCTACAGCCATCATCCCTGGGGAGGCAAACATGGCATAAAAAAAAAACAGAACTCCCCCTGCCCACCTGAGCACCCTCTGTTTACACCTTCTGCGTCAATGTCCACTGTTTACACCTAAACTCAGACCACCGTGTAAGAAAAACAAATAATGATAAGCAATAATGTTATATTAGACACATTTACTCACTTACAGAGTGTGCCAGCTACCTACCTCAATATCAGAAGGAAGAAAACTAATATTTATTTAGGGTCACCTGACATGCATCCAATATCCACACCCATTATTTCGTTGAATTGGAAAGGAGATAGCAGGGTGGTTAAGAGCACAGATGATGGAGCCAGGGGTCCTGGTTCTGGTGAGGGGTAGCTGAGTTGAGGCATTTGTGTCCTGAGAAAGGTGTCTGACACAGAACAGAAGTTATATTCATGTCGGGGCGATGTCGAACAAACTCAAAAACAGCCTGGAGACTTTGACTAAAAATCAATGATAAAGATTTATTTAACTAGGCTATACCCAGAGTGTTCTGAAGAAGAGAGAAAGCTAAGAGTTCTTACAGAAAAAAAAACACATTCTTGAGAATGATCCATCCTCCACTCTTAGCTTTAGGCTTGGCCCCAGATGGTTGATCAGCCTACCGATGAGCAACCCAGTACGCAGACCGGGTGTCAGGCGGTCTGGATAAATGAACATTCTTTCCTGAGCCCTTCAGGGGTAATCAGAGGGTTATCTGGGAGGGGGAGGATCTGATCTATGTCCACGCATTGACGCAGGACTGGAAAGTTCAGACGTTTAAGTTCCCAGGCTAGTTTTATTCTAAAAAGAATAGAATCAGTTTCTCATGTTTCAAACTACTGAATTTTGGTAATTTAGTAGCTTGAATATAGTGACTCCATCTCATTTCTTCACTCCATCTCTCAATGGTTATTAATCCTCAGAGTACCCCCACTGCCCCCCTCCCGCCCCTGAGATTTGTTCCAATCAGCTCCATCTCGCAGCTCAGAGAGGTTAAGTCACCTGCCTGACACCCTCAGCCGGGCAAGTGACAGCATGGGGACCGAAATCCAGGACTGGCTGGCTTGGAGCTGAGGACATGTTTCTACTCGGGGGCTCTCAAGAGCAGCCGCGCTCCACACAATAGAACATTCCTTGGGCTAACCTGGAAATCTCCCGTGTAACAAACCAAGCTCTCAAGACTCAGGGGGGCAGACAGACACCTGGGCCGCTGCCGCCCTCCCACCTGGCCACGGTGGTCTTGGGTTTGAGAAGCTGTATCCAGCTTGACTCAGAACGCTGGGCAGGAGGTCAGGGCTCCGCTGGAGGTAGGGGGAGGAAGTGCCCGGGAGGGCGGTGACATCACAGCCCAGCCCTTGAAAGATGAGCTGTTCTTGCCACCACTCCAGCTCGCTCAGCCACATGCTTCTCAGAGGGGAGGGGACATCAGGCAGCCCTGCTGGACGCTGGACGCCGGACACTGAACCCTGTAGGAGGGAGCCACCGAGGTGCCCGCGCAGCTCGCTCCGTACCAGGTGGGTGATCCAGCCGCCTTGCCTCTGCTGGCAGGACAGGTGGTCCTGGCACAGAGGGAAGTGGGCAGGCGGGTGTGCAGGGGCTGATTCCCAGGCTGGGAGAAGTTTACCTCAGGTCCTGAAGAGTTCGGGAAAAGTTCTCTTTCTTCCCTAGTCCTGACAAGTGATAAAAGGGCTCCCAGCAGGAGGCATTGTCTTGTGTGTTCTGGGTTTGCCTTCTTGTATCAGGGCGACAGACGGGCATGTGTATGTTTGTGTGAGCCATGTAGTGATTTGATTTTTATAGACTCAGGGTGGGCACCTTGGACTAAAGCAGCGAGGAGCGAGCGTGGTGCAGCAGGGGTGGGTGTGGGGTTGAGATTGCAGAATCTGGCTTTGTACGCACAGCTATGCACTGCTCATTGCTCCTGTGTGACTTTGGACCCGTTCCTTAACCTCTCGGAATCTCAGTTTGCCTGCAAAGTACCCTGCTGGCTGGCGCCCCAGGCGGCAGGGGTTAAACCAGACCTCAGATGGAAGGGGGTTTGTGAGCGCTGGCTGCTGTGCGTGACGGTGGTGGTGACTTTAACCCGGACAGGCTTCGTGGCCCTCCTGTCCCGGTCTAACACAGTGGGCCGTAGCTCAGAGCTGGTAGGAGTCCCAGCTCTGTTCCCATCCGCTCGGTGACATTTTTAATCAAAATATTTCCCCCTTTCCTGAGCCGTAAAGATGACCTGGTAAAAATAGAAATGGGCTCATACCTGTGGAGTGTCCCATATGCAGGCAGCGCTCCATAAGTGGTGGCCATTATGAAAACTGCTCAGGGAGGCGGCTCCATGCACCTGGTGGGGTGGGTGATGGGCGTCGCTCTCCCCCGGCAGGTTAGAATGTGCCTCCCTGAGTCACAGGCTGCCTGTGGCTCCTGCCAGCCCACAGGATGTAGGAGCTCTGACAGGTGTGGGGCCATGAGGACCCTGGGCCAGGCCTACCTCTTATCCTTCTCTGAGCGACCTCAGAGGACACTGCTCACCCCCTCCCTTCCCTGGAGGCAAACCATCTGTGTCCTTCTGGGCCTGGGTAACAACATTCTGTCATCGGGAGCCCCCAAGCTTGGACACGGGGTTTGCCGTTTTGCTCCTTTTTGGGGTGGGGGTCAGGCCGGGAAGGTGGGGAGCAGCAGGAGAAGGGGGTTGAAAACACTGAAAACAAGAAGGCTCCCATGCTGGCCTCTCAGACAGGGCTCAGCTCTGCCCTGAACTCACAAAACGCCTGCAGTCATGTGCTCCAGACCCCCTGTGGAAGAGACGGGGAAACTGAGTCTTAGGGAGGGAATATAACCTAGCAAAGCCCTCTGCTTGGTGTCCGGGGAAATACCTCAACTTCTTTGAGACTCAGTGGGAGATTTAGATGATGGACTGAGTCTGGTTGGTGAGACCAAGAATTTGGGATTAGGAGGTGCTGCCCAATGGGACCAAGCCAGGGAACAGTCACCCCCTGTGGCCTCTGCTAACACAGCGACCGTTCGGGTTAAAAGTTCAGAGGGCTGAACTCTAAGGGCTGCCCCTCTTGGCCACGCAGCCTCATGGTCAGGGAGGGGCTCCCCTGGGCAGGGCAGCGTGCCCTGCAGACCCACGAGGGGACTCAGGTTTTCAGAATGAAAGCAGGGATCTTGTGCGTGTGTTCGCAGCTGCCTCGCTTGCACTGAGAGTGTGCCCAGCATACAGTGGGCTCTGATCAGTATTTGCTGGATGACTGAATGATTAAATGGATGGGTGATGGATAGATGGATAGACAAATGGATGGATGGATGGATGGATGGATGATGAATGAATGAATGGATATGAATGGATAAATGAATGATGGATGGATGGATAATGGGTGGGTGGATGGATGGATGATGGATGGATAGATAAATGGACATTGGTCCCAAAGTAAGCTCTAAGAGGGCATGCCAGTGTGTGCACACTCATGCACCTAGGCTTGCATCTGTGGGCGGTGCCAGCTGGAGCCCTGACACACTCCCACCACCGGCCCCCTGCACCTTGGGTCACTCTGCTCTCAGGGGCCAGGGCAGCGCCATGAGGTGGGAAGCAGAGAAATGGCTTCCAGGCCCTGATCCCAATTCACTAGCTAGCTGGGTGACCTCAGATATGTCACTTTGTTTCTCTGAGCCCCACATCTGAAAATCAGCAGGGCCTGTGCTGGCTACCTCGTGGGGTGTTGTCAACAGGGGAGTCCCAGGCACTGGCACCACCTCGTGGCTTCTGTGTGTGTGTTATTGTGTTGGTTTGTACCCATGATGCCACGTTCCCTCCACTTTCCTGTGGGTTCCCAAGGGACCATCCTCCAGGGCGCTGTGGCCCCATGGGAGAGATGAACCGTTTTCAAACTCTGTTGTGCACTGAAGTCAGCTGGAGGTGGGTCCCCCATGCAGACACCAGGGCCCTCACCTGGGACTGGGACTTGGGGGTCCAGGTACCCAAGGACCTGTGAGCATCCCCAGGGGTTTTGAAGCAGATGGGCCTTGTCTGCGTTTGGAGACAAAGTGCCTTCGCAAAGGGCTCTCTGAGGGGAGCAGACGTGAGAGGGACTCAGGGCCTGTCGCTGCCCTGAACTCCAAAGCCACCACCACTCTCCCTGGCCCCCCTAGGTCCCCACAGCTGAGCAATTTGGGCACCGGTACTCCATCACTGCCTTCTCCCACCTCACCTCAGGACTGACAGACACCCTGTCCCTGAAAACTCAGGGCCTCAGGCATCTCCCAGCCCAGCTCCCCTGGGGGAGACCTCAGCCTCACTGGGAAGCATCGAGCTGTCTCCAGCCTCCCCCACCCAACTGGAAGCCCCTGCACATCGAGGACACACCCACAGGGGTAACCCCTGACCCTGCAGGGGAAGCTCTCTGGGGTCCTTCTGGAACCCCTGAGATTGCACCTTCCAGCCAAATGGAAAATTAATCCCGTCAAATAATTCAAGAAACAGAAAGAAAGATGTGTGTAGAAAAATATTGTGTGACCAATGAGACCTATAAAATCCTAAGGCGCCACTGACAAATTGGTTGTAATGTGATTATGAAGCTTCATAACTTTTAGAAAGGATGATTATAATCGGAAAGACAAAAAGTAGGTGATAATATGGATCTAAAATTTCTCAAAGTGGAGAGGGAAAGAAAGGAGAGAAGAGAAAGTGTGCTGTTACCTATAAAATAGTTATTTTCCTACTCCTGATGCTAATAGATAGATGAAGGGTTTAATGTTTGTTAAAAATTTTAAAGATAACCATTAGAAGATTAGAAGGGGGAAGCTAGGATGGCTCAGTGGGTTGAGCGCTTACTTGTAGCCCCAGGGTCCAAGGATCAAATCCCAGCCCATGCAGACCCATATGCTAAACTTCAGTGTGCTTCCCATGTGGGTGGCCCGCAGTTCAGTTCTTGTCAGAGGCCCCTGGCCTGGTTTCTGCCCTGTTGCAGCCCCGCACCCACCTGTGGAGTGAAAGTATATGGAAAACTAATGATGTACAACAATGGAGACTGCTCTGGGCCCTCCCCCTTCTCTCTGTCTGTCTCTTTCTCTCTCTCTGTCAAAAAAACAATAAAAATAAACCTTAAAAAAAGAAGATTAGAAGTTCATATATAAATTATAATATATTATATTGATAATATATTTATTATAAATTATAATAAATTATATTACTTTGTACTCAACAAAGAATGTACCTTCCAAGGAATATTCACAGAAATTGATTATTTTTAGGCTCTATACAAAGCCTCAATGTTGTCCCAGATGTAGCTTTCCTACATCTGAGCTATATTACCTGACTGTACTATAGAAATTAGCATCAAGCACAAAAACTAACATCAAAACCACTTGAAAATTTCAGAACTCTTCTATCAGAGATCATTGAGACTGAAATTATATACATTTGAGAAGTAATCAACTATGAGAACACTATTAATCAAAATTTTTTGAGAGGCAGCCAAAGCCATATTCACAGAACTCACGTCATGTATTTTTATTATTATTAAACAACAAAGATTGCCAGTAAATGAATAAAATGTTCAGTTGAAGAAGTTAGATAATGAACAACAACAACAAAAGTGTAGAAGTAAGAATGAAAGAAAAAAAGTAGCAGAAAGAACAACGATGAAAAACAAAATAATTAATTAGAGAGCATCCATCTCAGTAATCCACTAAGAGCTGGTTGTCTGAGGAGGTCAGGGGAGAAGGGGAGTATTGTAAGCAATACCTGCTATATAAAGAATTACAATAAGATGTCAAGACAGAGCAATGAGCGTCTACTTTACTTGGAGGTCAAGTGCAACTAGCAACCACAGGCAGACCCAGCCTTTTCCTGAGCATGTGGGGGCAGATCTGTCTGGGAGAGGGTGTCTCTCTGCCCACCCCCCTTCCCTGGAAGCGTCCCGCATCCCAAGGCAGATAATGCCTCACCTACGGTACACAAGGTGGAATAGCACTAGGCTTAAACCCTGCCCAGGCCACGGGCCAGGCCTGGGACCCCACCTCCCACCTTTACCTGGAGGTCTGTCAGAGACCATGGACCAACAGGCCTACAGAAGTGCTAAGTGTTTAGCCACCAGTGCTTTTTTTTAAGTGCCACCATTTTAAAATTGGGATATTTCAGATAAAAATTCAGATTCCCAGCTTCTCCAGAAATGCAGGGGCTCTGGCAAGGCTGAACTTGAACCCTTCCCCACTCCCAGTCCCGCACAGCCTGCTAGGTGAGACCTTGGCCCTCCAGGTACCCACAGTGCCCACCCCTCACAGAGCCCGAATATCTGCTCCTACCTCCAGCCTCTGCATCTGCCAGGCTCTGTGGGCATTTGAATTTGAGACCCTGCTTTGCACCTGCAGACCGTGAGTGGTGTGTGCCTGGGGAAGGGTCACAGCTGCGAGAAAGAACTTCCTTAGAGGAGATTTTCAAGGGCTAGGAATGCGGCCAGGGCACCCACTTCTCCAACACACACCCACTGTCCATACTCTCCTGGAAAGAAAATCCCACGTAAGGGAGAAGAAAGGCAGCCCCCCTCTCACACTGGACTCTGGGGATGGAACTGTAAAGTCAGCCCATGCTAAGGCTGCAGAGTGCTGTAAAGGTGCAGCAACTCCCAAAGCAGGAATGCCCGGTAGTGTAGGTGAAGCCACATTTGAGGGCCTGACTTCCGAATAAAGAAGAAGAAAAGCCAGTGTGAAGCTGAGGACAAACCGAACAACCCAGGATGCTAAGCGCCCTCGGCTCTGATGCCTCTGAGTCTTCGTTCATGCTGTTTCCATGCCGACAATGCTTTTCCTCATCCTCCTCCAGCCTCTTCACCTGCTTTATTCCTACTCCTCTTTTAAGAAGGGGCTCCCCTTCTAGCAAGGCTTCTATGCCCCTTTCCAGCAGGGTTAGGCCCCCTCCTGGTACCCCCACCACTGCCTGCGACCCCTTAGTGATAGCACTGCATTGTGGTCATCTGTGTGTGGGTCTCCTGACAGCCTATAAACGCCCTCAAAAGCCAGGGCCTCATCTGATCCGTCTGTCCGTCCCCAGCCCCCAGCTCAGGACCTACATATCTGTATACATCCTATCAGTTCTGCTTCTCTGGTAACACACTCACATACACACAAATACACACCATACATACACTGCCTCCCTGCTGCCTCCATGTCCCCACAACCAGCCTGTGACATGTCTAGAATGTCTTTGTGGGCAGGCTTCAAATTCTTCCTCCAGGGGCCCTAAACCCAGTAAAGCAGAGGGCGTGTCCCAATGGGGGAAGGACAGGCAGTGGGGGAGTCAGGGCACTGAGACAGCCCACGCCGCACGGAAGTGCATCGGCCCACGCCGCACAGAAGTTTATCATCAGCCCACGCCGCACAGAAGTGCATTGGCCCACGCTGCACAGAAGTGCATCAGCCCACTCCGCACAGAAGTGCATTGGCCCGCACCGCACAGAAGTGCATCGGCCCACGCCGCATGGAAGTGCATTGGCCCACGCCGCACGGAAGTGTATCATCAGCCCACACCACATGGAAGTGCATCGGCCCATTCCTGGGCGCCAGGCCACGCACAGCTCTCACACATCTTCCTCTGATCAACCTGCTCGGCAGGGGTGTGGAGGAATCATCTCCAGAGGTGAGGCAGGTTGGCATGAGCTGAGCGAGTGGGGGCCCGGTCTGGGTCCTCCCATGAGGACACTGTGCCTCCCCCATAGGTAAGGCTGTCAAGCTGGGGACTCCTGAGGTGTGTTCAGGCCAGTGAGGAGGCCAGCCCTGCGGGTGCCTGAGCCCCTGCCTGGACGCTCACCGCCATGACTCTCGGGCCTTACAGGCCCCGGACATGGACACGTGTGTTCACTGTGAGGATCAGTACCCGTCACAGGATGCTCCTTGCGAGTGTCCTGAGGAATATCTTCCGAGAGTCATTTTGGACTGTGGTGGCTGTGGCTGAGGGGGTGGACATGGGGACACTCTTGTTACCCAGCAGGCTTGCCTCCCAAGCTGGAGCTGGCCTGACAGCGTGGCGAGGTGAGGGGAGCAGACGGGGACGGGGGGAGTGGCAGGCAACATATGAAGACCAATCAGACTGGCTTCCGGTTTTCTACAGCAGCCAGTACGTCAGACCCCAACAGAGGGGCATCTGCAGACTTAGGAGAGTGACAGGTGTGACACTGAATGATCCTTCATAAATGAAGGCAGCAGAAACCTGTGCACCGGTGACAGGCCTCAAGCATGGCATCCCTGCCACCAGGGTGACAGAGGCTGGAATCAAAATGAACAGAGGCAGGGGAAGAATTTGCCCTGTCCTCTTCCTTTGTTTCACTGGGACCCCAAATTCAGGAAACCTGCCCAAGCCCCGTGACCATGGGTGTCTTGTAGCTCCTTTTCGTGACGGCTCTGGGTGCTTTTCCCAGGTTGTTAGTTAGAAGCCCACGGAAGCCACCTGCTCAGGACCAGTGGTTGGGTAAACCGGAAAATCATTGAAGAAACAGTTCATAAATACTTAATCAGTTCCTTTGAAACGAAAACATGATTGCGCAATTATTTACCAGTTTTTATGTAAGCAGGCTCTTTGCTTAGAGTACAAGTTGGCTGATATATCTTTCTTACATAAGCTAACCCATAATTCATTTCCTATTTAGAAAAAAAAAAAAGGAGAAAACACTAGGCTTATGTAACTATTTTCACTACAAAAGTAATGTATGTTCTTCATAGAAAAATCTGGAGGCGACTACAAAGAATAAAGAAAACACAAAAGCAGACCAGAATTCCAGGCTCAAAGGCCAACCATCAACAGGAATAATTTGGTGCTTTGCCTTCCAGATCTTTCCGTGCCGAGTTGCATATCCAATTTGGTGCCCAGCTTTTCCCCCACTTATCAGACGCATTCTCTCTTCTTTGGTGAACTCTTTGGAGCACGATTTGTCACACGTTTAACCAATTCCCTGGTCCTAAACATTTCAGTTGTTACTTCTTTTCCTCTTCTAAAAGCTGGTGAACATCTCTGCATTGCATGAAGTTTTTCAGGTCCTGTAGATTATGTTCAGAAATCCCAAGCAAAAAGAAAAGGGGTTTTTTTTGGTTTGGTTTGGTTTGGTTTGGTTTGGTTTGGTTTGGTTTGGTTTTCAAGTCCTTGCTTTGCTTCACCAAATTATCCAAAAAGTCGAATTTTCTGAAACAGGTTTGGGAGCCACTCCACCTCCCCTGCCGGCATCACGCAGCCCTCCGCCTGCCTCCCTCAGTCTGTGACCCGCCCATTAGACACTTGCAAACCAGATTGTTCTCATGTTGTCTGGGCTCCGTGGGTTCCTGCAGGAATCGGGGCCGGGCAGCCAGAGGCTGGAGACAGGGGAGTGGGCATGCCATTGGCCACAAACTCCTACTAACCGTAATCCCTAATATTGATTGAGCACCCACTAGAAACCAGTCCAATTCACTGATAGAAAACTGAGGCTCGGGTGTGAGGGACCTGGCAGGAAGCAGAGACACAGAACTGTGCCTCCCCACCAATGCCAGGCCTTGGAGCAGAGCATGGGGAGGGCAACCAGCTTGCCTCTGCCTGGACAGATTCGCTGTGGGCCCAGCAGGGCATCTTGAGGGGGTTTGTTTCAGGTCCTCAAATTGTGAAATGCAAGGAGACTAGACAAGCTGGTGCCTGTCAGAAATTCTCCTGGAGCCCAGGAAGTGGGAATTTTCCACCTGCTTTAGCACCAGAAATGATCAGCACGGGGGCCCTGCACCCCCTGGGTCTGTGAAGGACCCGGAGCCCTGGGTCAGGTCCAAAGGCCCCTTGTACCAGTTGAGCTGCAAACCATGGTCTGTGCAGGGCTACATGACAGTGGTAAGAGTGTTCCATTATGTCCTCCCCGGCCCCCAACAAGAGGAAAGCAGCTGGTGGCTCAGATCTAATTGTCATCTCCCAGCCCTCCGGCAGCCCTGGCCCCAGGCTGACATTTGACCACCAAGCCATCTCTCTGGGACTTCTGAGAAGGGAACAAACCTGGATGGTGAGGAGCCCCGGGGCTCTGGGAAGGCAGCCCCTTAGTTGGGGGGTGGGGTTTGGGGGGTTCTGAGCCCTTCCTGAGCCCCAAACTCCAGACCCTTCCAGCAGGAGTGGCCTTATACTCTTGACCACATCTACTTGGCTCTTTCTTGGTTCTTTTTGTCTCTAGTGGCTTTGAGAGTAGTGACACGGGTCCCCATGATGAGTCTGTGACCTTGGTTGGAGAAAATCACTTGGCTGACCCTGGGTGTGTAAAAAAGGCAGAGCAGGCCCCCCGGCAGGACAATAGTCTCACCCTCTCTGGACTTCACCTCCTCCCCTCCATCTGCCCCTCCCTACATCTCTCCCTTCTGCATCTCCCCCTCCCTGCATCTCTCCCTTCTCCCTCTCCCTCCCCTCCATCTCCCTCTCCCTGCATCTCCCCCTCCCTACTTCTCTCCCTCCTGCCTCTCCCTTCCCTGCATCTCCCCTTTCTGCCAAGAGGTTAAGTCACCTGCTCCTGCTTGTCCAGCTGGAGAAATCAAGGGAGGTCCCAGTGTTTCTGGCTCCCCAGTCCAGCCGATGTGGAGACCTGTGCGGGGGACTCAGGACAGACCTTTCCCATCCTCTCCGCTTCTCCAGCCCCATTCCTCTGCAGAACAGCTCTAAGAAGCGTGCTCCCCTCCCACTCCCTGCTAGAAAAGGTGTAACATTGGCAGAACTAGAGCTCTGGAATTCTGAAGGTTGACTCCCTGAACCTCAATGGGCTCCACCTCAGGGAGCGGAACTGGGCAGTGGTCACACGGCTGAGGCAAGGCTTGGAGTTGACTGTGGCTTAGCCTTGGGCAGGCCTGACAGGGAGGAGGCACCCTGGCTGTGCCACACCTGGTCACCAGGAACTTGCTAAGATTGACTCATTCCGCTCATCTCCATAAGAGTCAGTGGATGCCAGTGACATGAACACAGAGTGCCTGTGAACACAGGCACAATCACATTGCCTCTGCTTGCATGCTTCTCCAAATGGGGAGCTCACTGCTTCCCCAGGGCAGCTTATTTCCTCTTTAGCGCTATGCAGAGGTCTCTAGAAACATCTATTACAACCGCTTCCTCTCCCAGTGAGGATCTAAAGGCTCAGAGATACCAAGATGTTTATCCCATCACTCCAGGTAGTCAGTGACAGAGGCAGGACGAGAACCCAGGGCTCAGACAATACTCCTTCCACCCCTTTGCTATAGTCTCAGACAAGGGAGGCATCCTGCTGGCTGCGAGGTCAGGAAGACTTCTCAGGAAGCGACATTTGAGATGATGCTTGAAGGACGGCGCTAGGATGAGGCCGGATGGCTCAGTACATTTTGTCCTGCTCGGCCTGTGCTCTTTCTGCTCTCACACTGCTCAGGGCAAAATGGAAATGGAAGTTTAGCGAGTGAATGAATGAATGAATGAATGGCAGGGGTGTAGGTCCCTTCAGAGCTAAGGGCATCTTCTGAGGCTTTAGGCCCCAAATATTACCATGTACAGAAAGGGACAAAACTACGTGCCCCAAATTCAATGTCCTCCACCACTGCTCCTGCACGGGCCTCAGAGCCTTGGGTAGGACCCACACCGCATCGCGCCTCGAAGGGTTGTTTTCTTCTCTGTAGCTGGCTGAGTCCCCATTTATTGTGTCTTCCTCCCCTTTGTTTTGTAAACCAGGCTGCGTGACAAAAGGTCACAGCACACACTTGCATGGGGTGCAGGAGCCCGGCCAGCAGCCAGCTTGGTGGAGGCCCCCTGGCCAGCTGCCTGGTCCTCTCGCCCTGTGAGGGCAGTGCCACCCCCAGGCACCAGGACCATCAGCGAGCTGGAGAGTCTGCGGGAGAAACAAGCATTTCTCAGTCTACCCAAGCCTGAGCCGGTCCGAGCCATCACTTTTCTGGAAAACATACTCCCTCTGGACCCACAGCCTTGCTTTCTCATGTGGTTTTGGCTCGTGCCCTCTTGCAAGGATTTCTGTTTCCTCCCGTTACAAATTATTGACATGCTCGGGACAGAAACCCTGGAATGTTCAGGAGCGTGGAAAGAGGACCTCTCTCTGATCACCCCAAGGCAGCTGCGCTGAGGCTTGGTGTGTGCCCAGCACACCCTGGCATGGGCTGGGGACATGAGGTGTGGCTTCTAAGCCTGTTCACAATCAGATAATAGCAGAGCGCAGTTGTGTCTGCCACCGGGGAAGGAGGCAGCTGTGCGGTGAAGAACAGGGAGCCTGGATGCCAGGATCCCCGGACCTGTGTTCAAGGTCAAGCTCTGCCACTACCTGGTCATGTGTCCCGGGAGAAGGCCCATTGTCCTGGGCCTTTGTGTTCACTTCTGTGACATGAAGGGAAAGAATGAACTAGTGTTCAGGAGCCCTGCCCACCCTGCTATTCCAGGATTCTGTCAGCACAGCCCAGGGAGACTCCCCAGGGCTGGAGGAAGAAGGGAGGAGGGCTTCACTAAGACAGCCCCTTGGGCTCTGTCCCCAGTACCCCCAGGCCTATGAGTGCCTCCAGGCCTGTGGTCACCACTGGCCTGGACCAGACCACTAAAGGCCACGCCGGCAGGACACAGGCAAAACCCTGGCTTTTCTTGCAGGCTGGCGTTTATTTGCTGTGTGGCTTTAGACGTCTCATCACCTCTCTAGGTCTCAGTTTCTCAGAGGGTAGGTTGAAATTTTGCTTTTTAAGCAAACTCTTTCCTCCAATAAAATCGCTTGCAGAGACCTGACACAGAGCGGAGAGGAAGGAGACACTGCCACTTACGGCTTGTTCTAAGCCCTTGCCGTTCAGGAGCCTGCAGATCCTCACAGCAACCCCAGTAGGTGCTGTTAGCATCCCCCTGTGACAGATGAAGAAGCCAAGGTCCCAAGTGGTTCACCTGCTTGTCCAAGTTGCATTCGGGCACCCAGCCCATTACACACATACACACATGTGCGTGCACACACACACACACACACACACGGCCGCTACTCTGCAGCCTGCCTGCCAAGTTCTGTTCAAGCCCCAGAACAAAGTGGCTGGTGAAGTTGAGAGACTGGGGTTTCATGTCCACCACAGCGTCCCACAACCACATCCCAGGGCGGCCTGTCTCCCAGCCCTGCACTGACCCCCCAGCCGCCCCCACATGGCCCGCTGAGTCCTGGTCCGAGCTGCTCACCTGCATGAAGCTATTTCCCTGGAGGGATGAGGTCACAGCACCCTCTCCAGGCTGGGGACAGTCAGGCCTGAGAACCTTTTTCAGGCCCTACTGTTCCGTGGGCTGCCCTGTACTAGGTGCCCTTTGCCCGGTAGGAGGTGGTCCAGTACAAGAGAAATGGCTTGGTGTTGGATCCGGGCAGAACTGAGTTTGAATCCTGGCCCTGCCTGTGGCTATCTATGTGAGCTTGAACGGACTCAGCTGAACTTGCTACACCGCTGCTGTGTTTTCTGAAACATGGGAACAATATTGCATCCGCCACACAGTGCTGTCTTGAGGAGGTAACAGGCAGGGCACACAGTGCGTTCTTCCATTTCCTTTTGCCTCTGCCCTTCAGATGTGTCTGCTGGAGAGAAAACGAGGAATAAAGATAACCCTGCCCTCTATCAGCCAGTCAACAACCATTTACTGAGCACCTACTAGGTGTCAGGCACTCCACAGAGAAAAGGAAAAGGCAACATAAGCAACTCTAATCAACACGCCTTAAATAAACATCATGGAGAAGGAAGAGGAGGGAGAGGACACCGCTCAAGGGGGTTCAAGCAGAGAAAGACAACCAGTAGGAGCTGGGTATTAAGAGATTTATTGTGAGGAATCCATGATTGTAGGGCTGGCTAGACAAGTACGAAACCCCTCAGGAAGGCCATTAGGAAGGGCAGGCCAGAACTCTCGGGCATGGACTGAAGCCAAGTTCAAAGAGGAATCTCTTCTGGGAAGCCAGGGTTCTTCTCTTAAGGACTTTCAACTGATTGCATCAGGCCCACCCAAATCATTGAGTCTCATCTCCCTTACTTAAAGTCAACCGACTATGGTCTTTAATTACACATACAGAATTCAGCCATAGCAACACCTAGATCAGTGTTAGGTTGAGTAACTGGGGGCTGTACCCCAGCCCAGTTGACACGTAACACTGACCATTGCAAGCTACATAGGGGAGGCTCCATGGGAGGGTTGGTAACTGAGCTGGTCTCAACTTCAACAGGCAGAAGGTGGGGAAGGGCATTCAGGCACAGCCCTGGCACAGGCAGAGGTGATGGGCACGTAGGAAATAGCCTTAGGCAATGAGTGTGGGCCAACGTGGCTGGGCACTAGGAAAATGTATTACATACAGAAGGGCTGGAGCGAAGGAATGACCTAATAAACAACAAGAAATAAATACAAGGCCCTTTTTATAGGTGTCGCTATGACAACCATAGAACAACACGAAAAAATGCCCTCGATTTGACATTCCCTAGAAAACCACATGGTTGAATGTGGGTGTATAAGGAGCTGTGTCTAAACAGTAGACCTCTGGGAGATTTTAATACTTTTAAATGCTCTTTACTGTGGTTATACGATCTTTAGAAACAAAAAGGGAGATTTTTGTTTCAGGGGAGGAAGTAGTATCAGGATGTCAGATGAAGCTGCTCATGCATGAAACTATAAAACCCAACGTGGGGACAAGAAACAAAACATGCTGAACAGAGCAACCTACCCATCACAAATAGGACGGGGACACAGACGAAAAGGAGTGTCTGAGGGTGCACGCAGTCAGGGGAGCCCACCCTCAGCGGCAGTGAGTAGGGTCGGGGGGCACTGTGCTCCTTGGGGCTCCCCCGCATCCTCCTGTGAATGTTTCCAAAACATTCCAGGCCTGTAAAGTGTCCAAATGCTGGAAGGGCCCCGCTGCATCTGTCTAGGACTGAACTGGACCCCCTGGTTCAGTCTCTGTAGGAGTTCCTGGAACGGAGCTTGGCTTCCCAGAACCTCCTCCTGCTCCCCACAGAGAGCTTTGGCCATTTTTCAAGTGAAAACGGGGGAGGGCTCCTTGGGAACTCTGTGCCCAGGGCCACACTTGCTCTCCCTGGTATTGGGGTGGATACGGTACCTGAGGCCCGGCTGCCTCCCTGCCTCCCAGTAATTGCTGTGGCTTGAAGTTTACCGTTGTGACTCTCTATAAACAGCGTCCTTACTCCGCAATCATTTAAATCAGATTTTAAAGGTTTTATTTTTATTGTTTGAGAGAAGGTGAGAGAGAGAGAAGGAGGGCCCAGATCAAACTCCATAGTTGTACACCATTAGTTGTGACATAGTTTCATTCCACACAGATGGATGTGGGGCCATGAGGGGCAGGAACCAAACTGGGGGCCTCCCGCATGGGAGGCGAGAACCAGCAGTTACCGGTTGTGCCAAAGTTTAGCATGTGGCGTTGCACAGGTTGGGACCTGGAATTGAACCCTGGATCTCATGATTGGGAGACAAATGCTCAACTGCTGAGCTATCCAGCACCCCATAAATCAGACTGCAGAGGAAAGCGTTTATTCTGGGGAGTTATCCCGGAAAGGGTCCTCAGCTATGATTCAGAAGGCCTCGTCCTTCCTAGCTCTGGCCGTGACTCTGACTTGCTGGGTGGTCTGAGAGATTTTACTCGTTTGTGGAGCAAATGTTTTCTTAAGAGGTTGAGATGCACAAAACACAGAGGGAGAGTAGAAAGGCAAAGAAAGCAGGGTGCTCCCTTCGAGGAGACCGAATATAATGGGACAGACAGACACATGGACACACACACACTGAGAGAGGGCATGCAAAAGGCACAAGGAGCACACCCAGCCTGGGACCAAGGATAGAATTGGGTTGTCAAGGGTTCCTTCCCTGCATTGGGGGGCAGGGGTGTCTCAGCCACATGCCGGTCTCTCCATCCAGCTATGGAATCAGTGTCTGAAAACTGAAAATTCCAGCTGCGTGTGTGAGCAGGAGGGCCTCACATGGAAAGAATCACTCCTGAGTCCCACACCCCTGGCTGAAGCAGGCAGGTCCTCTGGGGTGGGACAGGAAGCGCGGTCACCTGTTGGGACACAGTCACCATGCGCTCGTGGACTGACCCCCTTGCTCCTCACAGCCCTGGGAGGTGGGGGCTCCTTTTATACTAAGCCCAAAAGGGGCTGGTGGAGAGGGGCTCAGCTCCTGGTCTGGTCAGGACCGCCAGGCGGGGCCCTTCCATTTGTGACACAAGTCCTTCCGTAGGCACAGTTTCTGCCATCTCTATGTCACCTCTGCAACTATTCATTTAATCCTGACTTACTTTTGAACTGTAAACAGCATATCACCAATATAAATCAGTTGGCATCAAAAAGTACCTGTAAAAGGGGAAGCTTGGATGGCTCAGTGGGTCGAGGGCTTGCTTTGCAGCCCCAGAGACCAAGGATCAAATCCCGGGCCTGGCCCCGGCCCATGCAGACCCACGTGCTGAACTGGGGTGAGCTTCCCATGCAGGAGGCCCCCAGTTCAGTTCTCACCCTGCGCAGCCCCCACCCACCTGTGTGAAACGAAACCACGTCAAAAATGGATGATGTGCAACTATGGAGACTGCTCTGGGCCCTCCCCCTTCTCTCTGTCTCTCTCTGTCTCTGTCAAAAACTATTTTGAAAAATCTTTAAAAACAAAGCCTGTAAAAACATAAATACATTGGACTACTAGACTGTAAGTAACACTATTAAGGTCCAGCTAGATTTGGGCAGCAGCCCAGGCACTGAGCCTGCTGTCTTTCCTAAAAGGGGGGGTTACAAAGACCAGAGAGGGGCTGAAGACACACCAGCCACCTGAGGCTTCCTCCTCGGTGGCCTGGCCATAGGCATGACTAAAGGATTTGGGCCACTGTCGTCCAGTCCACAACCCTCACTTTGAGGGACAGCTCTAGGCTCTAGTGTGCAGCTGCAAAATCCTGATTGGACTTGGCTGCAACGTCAGGGGCTCCATACAAGGCCATCCTGGCCCTGAGAAAGTGACACTGCACACTCTGTGGTGGCCACAGCCCCCAGCCCCTCAGACATGGATTCTTGGGGAGCCAGATTCAAGGCCCCCTCTCAGACTAAAGCAGAATGTACTGCCAACAGCACCGAGATCTACTGTTTACGTGACTCAGCGAAGGCAAATATTTTTCAACTAAGTCTTCTTGGACAAAAATCCAAGGGAGACGGAGTACAAGTGAGTCAGAATGCTGGGTGTTTTTGTTCTAAAGCTTCAGTTTGAATAGGGGAAAGCTGAGCTCAGACTCATCCCCCCGGTCTCCCCATCCCAGCCACGGGGTGGGGGGCTGGGTACACCCACCCGGCTGAGTGGAAAGGGGAGCCAAGGCCTGGGGTGGAGGGAGCATCACACACAGTGACCACCGCACCTTCCCCCATGCTCCACCCCCTCCCCACATTCCTTGATGTAGTTCTCTGACATCTGATTTTATAATCCCAGGATCTGATCACCAGGTTCCTCCAGGAAAGCTGGATCATAGGAAGAGGACATTAGCAGAGGGGGTGTTTGCAGGGTGGAGACCAGGCCTCAGGGCTGGCACAGTAAGGCCTGCTCCTCCCGGCCTTCCCCCTCCTCACTGGAAGCCTGGGCTAGCAAGCGGAGCAGGTAGTTACCGGCATCTTGGCCAAGGACCCCTGATAGGAGCTGTGATGGCCCAGCCAGGCCCAGGAGAGCCCTGGAGGGAGGGAGCTGAGCGTCAACGCCCCATCCTCACACCCCTCCCTCCTGCAGCCTCCTGCTGGTGTCCCCAGGAGCCAAACCCAATGGGGAGTCAGATGGCAGAGAACCCAAGTGTGGCCTGGGCAGGAGGCTGCAGGGGAAGTGACCTGGAGCGGCCTCCCGCACTGAGGTCCCGCTCCAGCGCACACAGACATCCAAAGCAGATGCAGAGAAACAGCCACCTGGCCCTCAGAACCCCCTCTGCTCCCAGGTCCTCAGACCCCTGCCCTCTGGACATCTGGAGAGAGACGAGCCCTCAACTTTGTTTTGAAATGAGAGCAATGTTTACAGCCATTAGCAAGCTACTAGGACGGAGCTGGGCTGATCCGGCCAGATCTGGGGACACCCAGCCAGGTAGACCCAGTAAGGAAAGGCTGGGCTCCCCCCCAGGGTGACCCCCTTGGGAGGTCCCTTGTTACCTGGCTGTCACTGTCCAGATGGAAACAGGAGGCGCTGCCAGCAGGCTGAGGCCCCTCAGCCAGAGACAGAGCCCCTTGGGGCTGGGGGCGGGCTGGGGGCCGGGCTTGCCTTTGCCTCTGAATCTCAGCACCTGGAAAAACACACAGTAATTGGCATTGAGAAATGAATTGAGTCAAACACATGACCTCTGATCCCCACCTGAATGCTCTTTTCTTGGGCCAAGCAGCGCTGGCTCCAGAAAGGCCACCTAATGACGCTCTTCCCTTCCCCTGAGCCCCCTCCTTGAAGGACCCAAAGGACTTGGCTGCTCACGGTGTCCCGGGCACGTTTCAGATCTTGACCTCTCGGCTTGGGGTTCCTGTAAACCTTCAGGGGTGTTCACGGACTGTGTCCCCTTTCCTTTCCTGCTTACCAACTCAGCTTTTCTTTTTCTAATGTTCACATTTCCTGCACAAAGTCCCCACTGCCTGGTGTCCACCTCCCACAACTGAACTGGGAGAGCTGGGTCTCTGGACAGAGTTTGCAGAGGTGGAAGCCGGGGCTTGCAGACCCATGGCTGTGCTCGGGCACACACGCACATGCACACACGCACCCAGCTTTTCACAGGTCACGTGCAACCCTGGGGAGAGCTCCAGGTCTGGCACCAGAAGAGGGGGGTTAAGCCCCACTTCCAGGTCTTGCTAGCAAGCCACCAGCCAGCCCTCTCTGCCCGGTTTCCTCCTCTGCAAAGTGACCATACAGCGATGCCAGCCTCCCTGGATGGGAGCGCGGTTAACTGTGAAGAAGGGGCAGAGAAAGGCTTTGTCCATGGACGCCCCACAGGGCAGAAAGGTGTGCACCGTTTATCTGGGGTGCAGCTCAGAACCGGAAAGCACGCTATAGCGGTAACCTCCCCAGTGGGCTGGAAATACTCATCTGGACCTGTCTCCTTCATTAGCTCTAAGCTCCTCCAGCTCCTGTGTCTAATTCGTCTCCGTCACATCCAGGTCAGCCTGTGCTCTCGCCCAGACCCCTCCCACGAGCTCCAACCCATGCCGGCCCGGCGCCACTTACACCCCCACCTTAAGGTGACCAGATTTTAACATTGGTAAAGCGGGACACCATTGACCGGGGGGGAGGGGGTTCTTGATTAAAAACTTGGTCTATCTCCCGCCGTTCCCTAGCTTGTCGTGCATTCTTCCCAAAAATCAGGACTTTTTAAAAATGCCGTGGGACGCGGGACAAATTGTTAATAATCAGGACTGTCCCCCCAAAAGCGGGACGTCTGGTCACCTTACCCCACCTGCAAGTCTCAGAAACATCTCGGGCTTATCAGGTTCAAGTCTTAACACGTGTTCCGGTCTCTCCACGTCAACTCTCCCCACTTCTTCCCTTCATAGGCGATGGCAGTACCTCTTCCTCACCCTCATCCCCACCCCTCCATTTCCGGTCTGGCACCAGGCACGTCAGTTTTTCTCTCTGGAATTCATTCTCTCCAGGCTCCATCATCCCATGCCCAGACTAATGGGCAGCACCTGCCAACCAGGCTTCCTGCTTCCACTCTGCCCCCACCTCCCCACTCACCATAATGCCATCTCCCCCAGCAGCTGCCGGGGCCTAACACACTTTCACACCAAGCTTCTTCCTGTCTCAGGCCCTTTGCACCTGCTGCCCCTTCTGCCCCGACACCCACTGCCATCCTTTCACCCAGTGGACTCCCATTCAGCCTCTGCCTCAGGCCGCTTCAGGACCCCGTGTTATACAAGTTTGCTCTCATGGAACGTTTTATTTTATTTCATATGGGAAGCCGGGATGGCTCAGTGGGTTGAGCGCCCACTTTGTAGCGCTGGGGACCGAGGATTGAATCCCAGCCCCGGCCCGTGTGGACCCATGTGCTGAACTGGGGAGCTCCCCCAGTTCAGTTCTCTCTCTGTCTCTGTATCTCTGTCTGTCTGTCTGTCTGTCAAAAACAATAAAAAATATAAATAAATACATCTATTTTATTTCATAGCACTCCAGTTTTATTTTGGTTATTTAATGACTATTGGAGTGATGTCTGGCTTCTCCATTAGACTACAAGCCCCCAGAGGACAGACACTGTGCCTGTTCTCACCGTTATGTCCCAAGCACCCAGTCTATGGCAATGCTTAATACATGTGGTAAGTCAAGGCCTTTATCTCCCTTGCCTAGTGGAGAATCGTGTGTGTCATGATCCCCAGTCTACCTCTAACCATCTTTTCTCTTCCAGTCAACTCGTGTGGGGCCTCACTCACATCCCATTGAGTCCAAATGTTCTCTGCCTGGAAGATACCAATGTTCCTGTCTGTGCATGAGGACCCAGTGCCCACCATGGCTTCATTCAGGTGAGTCAGGGAGATGCCTTGATTTACCATCTACAGGGGTGGGGGGCAGGCAACCTAGAGAACAGCCAGGTGAGGGCAACCCTCATCTCCCGGACAACAGTCGAAGTGACAGGCAATGCTCAATCCAAAGGCAGGACCTCTCGAGGGCTGGTGAGGCCAGGGTTCAAGTCCCCACAGGCCTATGGGGGCAAAGGGGTGGACTGTCCTGCAGGCTTGGGAGAGGGGTGTGCAGGAGGAGACGAGTGCACTGCTGGTAGTCCTGTGTGAGCCAGCCTGGATGAGCTGGGGAAGGAAGACAGTGCTATCAACACCCAAATAATCAGAGATGTGCCAGGTTGCCGTGGAGACAGGATGTCACCCACACCTGGCTGAATCTGGTGGAAGGCCAGGAAGGACATTCTAAAGAGAGAATGTGGGGGGAACCAGTTCCTAGTGACAGCAAAGGAGAGGGAGGGTCAGTCCTGAGGAGGCAGTGGTGCCAAGACAAAGGGGAGAGGGCCCCACCTGGCCTCTGGGTCCTGTGGCGGGTGTGACCTAAGAGGAGATGACCAGACGGCCTGCTCAGCTGAGAACTCCCCAGGCCACATTCTGACGACACTGTGGCTTCTCGGAGCCAGCTAGAGGCCAGATGCCAGTGAGGGCCAGGGGCTGTCTTGATGGGAAATTACCGAGTAGCCTGTGGTGCGACACTTCACCTAGACCCTGAGACCACTGCCAAGGCCCGGGACACTGAGGGACCAGGTCTCTGTAGCTGCAGAAATGGGGCCAAAGGGGACCAAGGGGACACCCAGAGGGCTCTGACCTTCAGAGGGCCCTGCACGGGTCAGGAATGTCAGGCCCAGTGGGGACCTTGTCCCTACTATGTGACGTCTGGGGTCTCGGCTGGAAGACCCAGAGGCTGGGGAGCCAGAATCACCAAGGTGACAAGTTGGTTCCTTTCCATGGGGCTGTTCGAGGGTCCTCACAACATGGTAGCTGGCCTCCCCCCACAGCGAGCAACCCAAGAGTCTGAGGAGGAAGCTGCAACACATTTGAGGACCTGGTTTCAGAGGTCACCCACTGTCACTGCCACCGTGGGTGGGGAACAAGTCACTAAGCCCTGCTACATTCACTGGAAAGAGATTAGGCCCCACCTTTGGATGAGAGGCCTATCAAAATGCCCACTCCACCAGCAGAATCTTTCCAGAGTGTATTTCCTACCCCACCACTGGCTCCTTAAAGCCCAGGGGGCAGCCTCACTCTCTTAGCACCCAGGGATGGCTGTCCTTATTCAGCCACATTGTCGCTTCCCACTTCCCTGTCTAACATGTAGTCCACCCTCCAGAGCATGCTGCAGCTTCCCCGCTGCCCTCTCTGCTCATCTCCTCCCCCTTCAAGACCCAGCTCAGCTCCAGAGTCACCTCCAACCTTCTCCCCCAACTCTGTCCCATGCTCCTCACCCCTCCCCCCACTCTTGGCACTCCTCACACACTGGGCCACATTAGTTGGGAGCTCAGGCAAGGCGGGAGACATGTAGTAAGTAGTAGTTCCCTCTGGGTCCCTACAGCAGGGTGGAGCTCAGCACAGAGAAGATACTCAAGACACATTGAAAGAACAAATGGGGGGAAGCCGGGATGGCTCAGCGCGTTAAGCGCTCACTTTGCAGCCCTGGGGACTGAGGATTGAATCCCGGCCCCGGCCTGTGCAGACCCATGTGCTGAACTGGAATGTGCTTCCCATGCGGGAGTCCCCCGTTTGGTTCTCTCTCCCCTGTTTGGCCCCTGGCTCAAAGGGGTGTGCCTCCCATGCAGGAGGCCAGCAGCCCAGTTCCCGTCCTGCACGGCCCCCGCCCACCTGTGTGGAACGAGACCATGTAAAAAACACTGATGACGTACAACTATGGAGACTGCTCTGGGCCCACCTGCTTCTCTCTGTCTTTCTCTGTCTCTGTCAAAAACAATAAAATTAA
Organism: Craseonycteris thonglongyai; assembly: GCA_004027555.1. Lineage (NCBI taxonomy): Eukaryota > Metazoa > Chordata > Mammalia > Chiroptera > Craseonycteridae > Craseonycteris > Craseonycteris thonglongyai. The sequence goes on from PVKE010005882.1 coordinate 47,543, forward strand.
ATTTTTTTTAAAAAAGAAAGAACAAATGTATTGACTAATGAGTTCTGGCCCCTCAAAATCAACCAGCTGCCACAGGAAGCAAAAGGGGCTTTCCTGGAAAATTCCAGAAGCAATCAGCAAGTTTTTCCCATAATTCATTGCTCAGCTCCTCCCCTCTGAGCCTAACAGTCAACCACCGGGAAGAGACCCTTGACCCCATGTTCCCTTGCCTACCTTTTGGGGCAGTAGGAAAACCGCTAGTTAGTCCTGCCCGCTGGGTTGTTTGCAGCTTTGCAATCTGTCTCCATACCGTCTCTCAGCTGAACCCTGCAACGGCCAGGCAAGGCAAGGAAGACAAAATGGAAGCTCAGAAAGGTCCAGCGATTTGCCAAGACCACACAGCTAGGACTGGAACGCATGTCTGTTTAAAAGCCCCATGCCATTTCGCTGAAGGTGGACATGAATCAGCCTCAACAACAACACTTCTGGAAAGTGAACTGCCCTGTGGTCTGAGTGTCACCCAAGAGTGAAAAACAAGCCAGTGGGTTCACAATGAAATCACCAATACGAGCGCAAGAACCTGCAAGAAATGTCGCTGGCGTTGAACACTGGTTGTTTTAATAGGTGCACACAAAAAGAAACCTAATATTAATGTTGAATGAACCAAGTGCAGTGCTTAGGGCTTTTGGCATGTGGCTTCAGATCCCTACCACAACCATGTATGTAGTCATTCCCATTTTACCAGGTAGGTCACTGAGGTTCAGAGAGGTTAAGTAACTTAACCAAGGTCACACCGCCAATGAATGAGTGGGATTTGAACCCAGGAGGATGGTCTGGCTCCAAAACCCCTGACCTCCCTCTCTGGTACGAAGCCTCTGATTATTATCAATGGGTCACTGATGGAGGGCACAGACATATGACACTGCCCCATGCCTGGTCTTGGAGCCAGGCTGGAATCTCCCTGCATGGCATGTGGTCATTTTTCTTTCCTAATAAATTAATCACCCATGGCCAGGCCACGAGAGGCTGAAAGATGACCAGTTCCCATGGGGACGGCGCATGTGACAAGGAAGGAAGGTGCTCTGTATCCTCCCGTCATGGAAGCTTCAAGGAGGACTGGTGGTTGTTCATGCTGGTGGTGAATGCTGGCCAAGCAAACATCCCAGTAGCGCCACGAGGCGAAGAGTGGGAGCTCTCAGCTTAGTCCCAAGTAGCAGGGGAGCCTCCCCAAGACGCCGGGGAGCCGGGTGCCAGTGCAGAACGAGCCTGAACGCTCTTTGCCCAGCCCCCCTCTCCTTGTGCCTCAGCTGTTTCGCCTTCCACTTGCGACCTTAAGGAGTAACAGCCTCTTTTCCATTCTCTCTCAGCGCTGAAATGCTCAACATCACGTCGCAAGTCGTCGTCCCCACTGTGAACGGGACCCCCGCCCAGGGCGGCAACTGCTTCCACACTGAACTGTGGGGCTGGCTCAACGCCATCCAGCCGCCCTTCCTCTGGGTCCTGTTCGTGCTGGCGGCGCTCGAGAACGTCTTCGTCCTCAGCGTCTTCTGCCTGCACAAGAGCAGCTGCACCGTGGCCGAGATCTACCTGGGCAACCTGGCCATGGCGGACCTGATCTTGGCCTTCGGGCTGCCTTTCTGGGCCATCACCATCGCCAACAACTTCGACTGGCTCTTCGGGGAGGCGCTGTGCCGCGTGGTGAACGCCATGCTGTACATGAACCTGTACAGCAGCATCTGCTTCCTGATGCTGGTGAGCATCGACCGCTACCTGGCGCTGGTGAAAACCATGACCGCGGGCCGCATGCGCGGCGTGCGCTGGGCCAAGCTGTGCAGCCTGGTGGTCTGGGGGTGCACGCTGCTGCTCAGCTCGCCCATGCTGGCCTTCCGCACCCTGCGGGGCTACAGAGCCGAGGGCCAGAACGTCACCGCCTGCGTCATCAACTACCCCTCGCCCACCTGGGAGGTGTTCACCAACGTCCTGCTCAACTGCGTGGGCTTCCTGCTGCCGCTGGGCGTCATCACCTTCTGCACCGTGCAGATCCTGCAGGCGCTGCGCAACAACGAGATGCAGAAGTTCAAGGAGATGCAGACGGAGCGGAAGGCCACGCTGCTGGTCCTGGCCGTGCTGCTGCTGTTCGTCGCGTGCTGGCTGCCCTTCCAGGTCAGCACCTTCCTGGACACGCTGCTGCGCCTGCGCGTGCTCTCCGGCTGCTGGAACGAGCACGTCGTCGACGTCTTCACGCAGATCGCCTCCTACGTGGCCTATAGCAACAGCTGCCTCAACCCGCTGCTGTACGTGCTGGTGGGCAAGCGCTTCCGCAAGAAGTCCCGGGAGGTGTTCGCGCGCCTGTGCTGGAGAGGCGGCTGCGCGCCCGCGCCCGGCCCCGCCGAGAGCTCCATGGGCACGCTGCGCACGTCCATCTCCGTGGAGCGCCAGGTTCACAAACTGCCCCGCTGGGTGGGGAGCAGCCAGTGAGCTCGTGGGTGGGGGCTGATACAGCGCTGCTCTTTGGGACGCGCTGGCAAAGCATGTGAGGCATCCCACGTGCAACCGTGGGCACTGGGCCGGCGTCCCTGGTAAACACAGGCGCTGAGCACCGCTGTGAGGACGCAGTGACTCGTACACAGCCCAGGGCTCCATCCACACAGCATCACTCTGCTTATCTGCTGCCACCCCTGGGCCGCTCTGGGGACCTGCAGACAGCCTCAGTGGGGCCTGAGCTTCCTCCCACCCGGCACCCCCGTGTTGGGGCAGTGGCCGCGTGCAGTTGCTGTGTCTGGCTGAATTTCCGCCTTGAATTTCCTCAAACCACTTGGCTAGGAATTCCGGACGAGGATTTCTCAGATTCATGAAGGTGAAGGTGAGGGTCCCTGGTAAGAACCCAAAGGCCAGGATTGTGTCACTCCACTCGCCACTGGACAAGGTGGTGTGTGCCGAAGAGGAACGCCATAAGCTCTTATCCAGCATTTGCTGTGTACTCGGCATTGGGCACTGCGGCTGAGAGGGAAGAAAATGCAGTCTCCCCTTTGAACGGACTTGCAAACTCACATGGGGACAACTGAGCAGTCACCCGGCCGACATAGTCAAGCAAATCCCGTGTGCAGTGAAGAGCCGGACACCCAACCCTGCCCATCATCACCATCCCCTTGTCCCTGCCTCAGTTTCTTCCTCTGTAACCTGAGGTTGTGAGGGTGGATTAACCGGCATAGAAGTACTTTGCAAAACAACAGGTGCTATGTACATGTGAGGCATTGTTACGCGTGCAGAACCTGAAGGACCAAGAGGATTTGGATAGCAAAGCACCTGAAAATCCTGCCCATCCAGCTCCAGATTTTAACACAAAAAGAGCCAAAAAGATGTCTTTTCCATCACAGCCTTCCCCCACCCCCACCCCATTCCCGCCCCACCAGCTACGTCCCTCTGTCTCAATACACATACACACTTGTAGCTGAAGAAAGAAAACGGGTCCATAAGAAGGAGGGACTCGTATAAGAACGGAACTCAACCACACACGTATCGTGTGGGGGAAAGGAGGCTGCGCTTTGTCAGGTGGGGCGGATGTGTGTGTGGTGCTGTGAAGGTCTCCTGTGAGCTGAGCCACGTCCGAGCCCTGGGCTCCTAGTGGGCACTGAAGGGTCCACCGTGGTCTGAGGAGCAGCTGGTCTGCGGGAGGGAAGCCGCCCTGGGGGCTGTGTCAATACCTCGATAAAGAACATCTGTCCTGTGAAAGTCCCAAGGACCTGTCATGCTATAAAGAGGGAGCATTTCACAGACAATGAGAGATGGATGTAAACATGTATCTTTTCTGTACAGTATAATAAACAGATGAGGAACTTTCGCATGGCTTTTTTTTTCCAACAGAGAGAGACAGAGAGAAGGGGGAGGGCCCAGAGCAGTCTCCATAGTTGTACATTCATTTTTGATACAGTTTTGTTCCACAGGTGGGTGTGGGGCCATGCAGAGCAGGAACTGGGCTGGGGGCCTCCCACACAAGAAGCTCCCCTTGGTGAGAACTGAACTGGGGGCAAACCCCAGCTCAGCATATGGGTTTGCACGGACTGGGGCCAGGATTCGATCCTCCAACCCCAGGGCTGCAAAACAAGTGCTCAACAGCTGAGCCATCCCAGCATCCCCACTGCTCTTCCTTTTGTTACAACTATTGAAACCCTGAGCCTCCTCACGGGCACTGCCGTGGGCATTCAGAAGCCTTGGGGATTTCCATTTGTTTCTGCTAAACCTATCTTAGGGCTTCTGTCCTGTAGATCAGGGGTGCCCAAGCTCTTGTGATTACGTATCCCTCTAAGGACAAAAATTTTGATTCTGTGTACCCAATATGTATACTTTTTAATATGTACAGTGAAAAATATACTGAAGTAGAAATTTAAGAAACTGTAATCGGATTTGACCATTTCCCACATCCTACATTCCTACAGTGGTCAGGCATTACCAAGCTCACATCAGGTACCTGGGAGGCCCCAAGTGGCCCTAGAATCATAGGGATGGCCGTGATTTCATCACTCATGCGGGCAATACAGATTTATTGAGTGAGTGCCTTCCATTTGACCTCCCCTTCAAATCAGGCATGTCCTTTGCAATGTCTAGATTAGACAGTTTTCTAGCCACTGTTTGGATACTCCCAGTGCTGGGAACTCATTATCCATTCCTTTCAGGGACCCTTCATTATTCATGTACTCATTCATTCATTCAAACTTGGCATTCAGTGTCTACAGAAATGGCGCTGCTCTACCTGCACCTCCATGCATTCGTGCCAGAAACCTGGGGCTTGGGGTCCAGCACTCCCTCTCCCATGCTGTCCCCTCATGCATCAGCAGCAATTTCACACCTGCCTCAGTGTTTCCTGGATCTCTTCTAGCTTCTCTTCCTATGTCTGACCATCATCTCTCATTGGTCTCCCACCTCCCACATTAGCCACCACCATCTTCCAATTATTAGACTTCAGAACTCTGCAGCCAACAATGTCTTTAGAGAATGCAAATACAATCCTTAAGAGGCTATTAACACTAAAAAAAAAAAAGGCAGTATTTAGAAGCCAAGGCTCTGGGGCCAGTTGGGCCTGGTTTTAGCGCAGGCTCTCATTCACTCCGTGATCTATGTCACTCCTCCTTTCTGGGTCCCCATTTTACACATGAAAATGTTTTACAGATTTTCATCTGTAAAATGGGGACAATTTGTGACAACATGGATGAACCTTGAAAACATCTTGTAAAGCGAAATAAGTCAGACTGAAAGAATCAAGAAACATATGACCTCACTCATAGGTGGAATATAAAACTGAAAGGAGCAAAGAAACAAAACCTCATGAACAGTCAGTGGTTTGGTGGCTGCCTGGGGGTGGGGGTGGGGATGTGAGGGGGGAGGGTTGAGGGGACATGGGGAGGAGACATTAAATGTAAAAATTAAAAAAACAGTAGTGAGGGTAATAGTCCTAACTATATGAGATGTTCATAATTTGTTGTTACTTTGGCTCTAGAAGTATTAGAAATCTTGGATTGGTATTCTGTTAGGGGATATTAAGAAAACTGTACAACTGTGGAGACTGCTCTGGGCTCTCCCCCTTCTCTCTGTCAAAAACAATAAAATCAATCTTAAAAAAAAGGGGAACAATAATGGCATCTACCTCATTGTCACGATGATGATGGTGACGGTGATGGCCGTGACAAATGTGATGGTGAGGGTGACGATGACACTCTCTAATAGGACAACCTTCAGCAGCATTCCGCCTTGCTTGGGATGAAGTGCCGCATCCATCATGTGCTTTGCAGGAGCCATGGTGAGTTCCTTTCGCCCTTTCTAGTCCGGGCTCATTCTCTCCCCTCCAGCCATCATAGACACTCATACCTGGAAAGAGTCCAGTGCGCATTCCAGTCTTTTCTGGTGCCCACATTTCCCATCCTGCCTGCACCTGAGCCCAGAGAAAGGTGCCCACAGTGCCCCGGGGCTCTCACTCACCCGAGGGACTTTGTTCACAGACGTGAGCATGACTCAAGCCAGTCTGCAGTCCAGAGGGGACCCACTTGACTGGGGGCCTGCGCTGGGCTCTGAGCGGGTAGAGAGGCGCTGGGAGAGCCTCCCCGCACCCCAGCCAGGCAGCGTGAGCGGCCCCTCGACTCCTGACCCTCAGGGGCTCCAGCAAGCCGCTGCCACGGGGAGAAAGAAACCCCGGGGGACCTCTGGTAGACTCGGAACTGAGAAAATGGAGTGGGTGAGGCCCTGGTACAGAGGTGCCAACTTAATGCAGGTGACCCGACGGGAACTAGCTTGTGATGGTGGCTACTGTGGGTTTATGAAGTCACTTGCGCATCGTCTCTATGATGTGGAAGGTGAAGTCTCTATCAGCTCAGCAATGTGCTCCACTGTCTCTTTGTCACTCAATCCCCACGCCCATTGCAGATCCTCACACAGCACTGACCTCTTGCCAAGCCCGGGAGGAAGTGGGGGTCAGACATGAGCAAGGAGGTCGTGGTTCAGTGAGAGCGATGACTGAGTGTGTGATGGTTTGCTTGTGGTTTTTGGCTGAGGCCAAAGGGGCCCCGTCAACATGCCCCACACTCCTCTGAGCACTTACACTTGATCCTCACAACCACGCAGATCCGCAGCTACTTGTATCCGTCGTTCAAGATGTGGACACTGAGGCCCCGAGCGGGAAGTCACCACAGTCACATAGTTCAGGAGGGTGCTCTGGAAGCCTCCTGTTCTCCATGAGTCTGTGCCTTAACATGAGGACACAAGCCCTGTCACCGAGAATGTCCCCAGAGTCCCTCCCAGCATGCAGCCTTCTGAGGCTGGGCTTGGGCTGCTTCCGCCCCAATAAATGGACTTTCGTTCCTAGGCCTGGGAGTACTTGCTGCCTGCAGACCCACCCCCCAGAAGCGGGCAGCTGATGCATCACACAGAGATCTTTTCTTCAGTAACCGCTTTATTGAGATATAATCCACATGCTGTACGGTTCAGCCGTTCCGGCGGCTTTTAGCTCATTATCAGCTACGCATCACTGTTATACTCCCAGAGCGCATCCATGACCCCCCAATGAGGTCCCACAGCCCTTAGCAGTCACTCCTCGTTCCTCCCTCCCCACAGCTGCTGGGAACCACTGATCTTTCTGTCTCTAGGTGTGTCTGTTCTGAACATTTCATTCATCCCAAGGTCACACTGCCTGTTAGGGGCCAGGTCAGGCCCCCAGAGTGTGCGCCCAGACGCCTGGTGCCGCTGCCCGGTTCAGAGCCCCACCTCCACTGACTCAGGGCTGGGGCCGCCCTGTTTCTCTCTTCCTCCCCCAGGCCCCAAAGTCCAGCTGATGCAGGGAGTTTCCCACAAGGTTAAGAAGAGGCCTCAGAGCCCCACTCCTGGCTTCCGGACAGCCGCCACCAAGCCCACCCAGGGGGGAGGTTGTTTACAGAAAACCCTGGGAGATGGCCTAAGATGGGGCTCCCCGCTCTGCTGGGTGCCTTCCTGCATGCTGAGTCACCTCCTGGTCCCTCGTGGGCCAGCAGTGTGCCTGTTCTCTCTCTCCAGTCCTGCATGGTACTGGGTAGCTGTGTCATACCTCCTTGTGCAGACACCACCGTGGTCATCTGCAACCCCAAAGGGATAAAACCAGAACAGCTGCCACTGGTCCAGGGCCAGCCCCGCCACCACGTCCCCTCAGCTCTGAGGAGAGGCCCACCAACAGATTAGGAAACAGAGGCCCCACGAGGTGGCATAGAAAATGGTCCAAGTTCACCCGACTCAGCGGTGACAGAGCTAGGACTTAAACCCTGGCGAGGTGTCTCTGTGGCCCCAACCTGCCCACCGTGAGTTCCAGACCATAAGGACCTGGGTCTTACTTTGGAATCCGATTTTTTTCTCAAAATGCCTGTGACCCTGGCGGGAGAAAAAGCCGAGAGACAACTTGTCTGCAGACTGGCCTTTGGAGTCGTCTGACCTCTCACCCACAGCCCCACATTGGGAGAACAGACCCTCTCGCTCCGAGACCTGGGGGGTCTCCCATCGGCACCCCCACCCCATTCCGTGCCCGAATTCTTTCTCCTCAACATCACTTTCTTCTACAGCTTTCGGGCTCACCTGCCACATTTTAAGCTATTGTGGTGTCGTTATTTACTTCTGCAGACTTTCCCAAGGTTTCTCCAAAACATAAAAATGAAAAAGTCTCCTGAATGGTGTGAAAAACGCCACTGCTGCCTCTTGCTCATAGAGTCACTTGCAGGGACACAGGGATGAGGCCTGCTCCCCTCAGCTTCATACCCCCCGGAGTTCCCAGACTGGATGGATTGGCACAGAGCCTGCTTCCCACTGGCTGCTGCTTCCTGCCCCTTGCCCAGCACCCCCTTCTCTACCTGAAGCCTAAATGCTGATGTTCCTCTGGCTTCAGTTCTAAACCCTCCTGTCATCTCTCTGTGTGGTCCCCTGGCTAATCCCAGCCAGGATGGTGGCTCTAAATGCCATCTGGGACGGTGCGGCTTATGTGTCTACACGGCTGGGCCCCGGTCCCCAGCTATTCAAACATGAATTGAGGGGAAGGTCCTTTGTAGATGTGGCAAATATCTTCCACGAGCTGAGTTGTGCTGAATACTGTGGGTGGGCCTCGTCCAATCATTTGGAAGACTGTAAGAGCCCGAATTGAGTTTTCCTGGGGAAGAGGGAGACTGAATTATCAACCCTGCGTGACCTACAGGCTTCAGACTTGTCAGCCCACACAGTCACATGGGCCAATTCCTTGAAATAAATATCTGATAGATAGATGATTGATAGATAGATAGATAGATAGATAGATGATAGATAGATGATAGATAGATAGATGATAGATGATAGATAGATGATAGATAGATAGATGATAGATAGATGATAGATAGATAGATGATAGATGATAGATAGATAGATGATAGATAGATGATAGATAGATAGATGATAGATAGATAGATAGATTGATTGATAGATAGATGATAGATAGATGATAGATAGATAGATGATAGATGATAGATAGATGATAGATAGATAGATAGATGATAGATAGATGATAGATAGATGATAGATGATAGATAGATGATAGATAGATAGATAGATGATAGATAGATGATAGATAGATAGATGATAGATGATAGATAGATGATAGATAGATAGATAGATGATAGATAGATGATAGATAGAT
>PVKE010005883.1:0-47237 GCA_004027555.1 Craseonycteris thonglongyai
GCCAGAAAATACGGTAATATATATTATATAATATAATAATTTATTAGTATATAATTATATACACAAATTTTAGTCCATAAGGGAATGTCTGGATGGGTCCATAACAAAATATTAATGGCTATCTCAGAGTTAGTGGCTTGATTTTTTACTTTCTTATTTTTAAATAACTGTATGTTCTGGTTTTTCTGCAATAAACATGTTTTTTAATAATAAAATTTTTGAAGTTTATTTTTAAAAAAATAAGTGGCATTTCAGGGGAAATGATCAGGCAGTCCGAACAGCTTCCTAATATTTGGGGTGGGTTAGAAAAGAAAACTTGTGTTCTCGGCAGACATGTGCAAATATAAAGAGGCTCACACACATCGACTTCATCCTGGCAAGGTAATAGAACTCCCTGACAACCATCCCCATACCAGAATAAGCCGGGGAGCCCAACCCTATGCATTGTTTTAAGTACATTCCTTCTCCACTGCACTATAAGGAGGGCTTGCAAATTTATTGAACATGAATGTGATGACATCACTTTGAAACTCACGCCGCCTCGATTCTAATCAGGATGACTTGGTCCCTCTGAACATCCGACATTTGTACACTGGGTAGCATTGTTGTGGTAGCTGGCTGTTATCTCTTTGCATCGAGACTATTCACTTCAATTTCCCCAAGCCATGTGTTGCCTTGGAAACATCATGATTCGTATAGAGATCTAAGCAAAGGGACATAATAAAAATAATAAAATCTTACAGTCAAAGTCTATCTTTCATGCCACTGAGCGCATTGCTAAACCCTTGTTCTAGATAAAAGGACAGACAGGCAGAGTGGTTCATACCATGTGTCATCCTGATAATTAACAATTAGAGAAAACACATTGATCTCTGTTCTCCAGATAATTCAGGTGAAAGGAGTTTTCCACCTGAATGAAGAGGATTGCCGAGGTCAACAATTTCATGAACAGGAAGATTTAGTCCCATATCTAAAGACACTGACATGAAAGAGGTCTCTGTTCTGGAAAGCAACAAAGCCTCTTGCCTTCACAGCATCAACTCCCATGAAAGAAAAGTGTGCTGTAATGCAGAGCCTCTCCTCTCCAGAGCAGTAGTCAGCCAACTTTTCTCCAAAGGGCCAGGGAGTAAAAATGCTCAGTTTTGCAGGCCAGACAGTCTTTATTGCAGCTACTCAACTCTGCTGCTGCAGGCTTAAAGCAGCCATAGCTAATATGGAAAGGAAGGGGCATAGCCTGTTCCAATAAAACTTTATTTATAAAAACAAGTGGCCGGTAGATTAAACCCATGGGCCATAGTTTGCTGACCCTTGCTGGTAAGTGCAAACTGAGGATCTTCAAGATGTGTCTGCAATAGGACTACTGTCAAAGAACCATAAAGTTGGCAAAGTTGTTCTCATTCACTGATTCAATAAATGTGGACTGGCATACTTCATGTTATTATTGCACTTGGTTTTATTGTGCTTCACAGTTGTTGCATTTTTAACAAACTGAAGGCAAGACCCTCTACCAGGAAAAAGATTACAACTTGCTTTATTGTGATATTGCTTTATTACAGTGGTCTGAAACCAAACGCGCAATACCTCTGCAAGATGCGGGTATTGTGTTCCTTCAGTGAGCCAGGCTCTGGCTGAAGCACTGCGAATCAGAAGTAGAAACGCAAATCAAGTCACTAGAGTTTATGTTTGACAGAGGAGGACATACTAAGCAAGTAAACAAACAAGAAGCTTTTGTTAATGATGAGTGATATGAAATGACATATAAAGGTAATGGGTTACTTAGTGGGAGAAGGGCAAGCCCAGTTTGAATGAGGGGGTTGGGGAGTATCTCCCTAGGGAGGCGCATTTGGGCTTTAATCAGACTAAGGAGGAGTTCAAATGCAAAGGCCCAGGCAAAGGACAGGCTGTCTGGTAGCAAGAACACAAATGCAAAGAATCCTGTAGCAAAACAGGCTTAATGGGTTCGAGGAGTAGAAAGGTCTGTCTGGCAAGAACATAGTAAATGAGGGGAGTATGGTTTGAGATGAGGCTGAAGAGGTGGTCAAGGTTCTCACCAGGCAGGGCCTTGCGAGCCACAGGGCCTTGCCTTGACCTCCTCTTCCCATGGTCCAGCAGTCCTGGCCTCTTTTCACTGAAGCCATTAGAAGACAGATTAAAGTAAAAGAAATTAATGCAGTACTAAAAATTTAGGCACCTGATGAAATGGCATTTTTTTTAAAGATTTATTTTAGGGGAAGCCAGGATGGCTCAGTGGGTTGAGCGCTTATTTTGCAGCCCCAGGGTCCGAGGATCGAATCTGGCCCTGGCCCATGCAGACCCATATGCTGAACTGGGGTGTGGCCCCTACTTTTGTTCTTTCCAGGGCGAGCTTCCTATGTGGGAGGCCCCCGGTTTGGCCCCCAGCTCACGGGGGCATGCTTCCCATCCGGGAGGCCCCGGACTGGTTCCTGCCCTGCATGGCTCCCCGCCCACCATGTGGAATGAAACTACGTTGAAAACTGATGCTGTCAACTATGGAGACTGCTCTGGGCCCTCCCCCTTCTCTCTGTCTCTCTCTCTCTGTCAAAAATAATAAAATAGGGAAAGCTGGGATGGCTCAGCGGGTTGAGCGCTCACTTTGATGCCCCGGGGACCGAGGATCAAATCCCAGCCCCGGCCCATGTGGACCCACATGCTGAACTGGGGTGTGCCCCCAGTCCAGTTCTTGCCGGGACCTATGTGGGAGGCTCCCGGCCCAATTCCTGCCCTGCGCAGCCCTGTGCCCACCTGTGGAGTGAAACTATATGAAAAAACTAGTGTCAACTATAGAGACTGCTCTGGGCCCTCCCCCTTCTCTCTGTTTCTCTCTGTCTCTGTTTCTCTCTGTCAAAAATCAATAAAAATAAATCTTTTAAAATAATAATAATAAAAAAATAAATCTTTAAAGAAAATGATTTATTTTATTGTTTTTGAGAGAAGGTGAGAGAGAGAGAGGAGGAGGGCCCATAGCCGTCTCCATAGTTATATGTCATTAGTTGTGACATGGTTTCATTCCACACAGGTGAATGAATGTGGGACCATGTAGGATGGGAACTGAACCAGGGGCCTTCCACATGCGAGGCCAGAACCTTTGCTGCCATCCTGGCAGTTACCAGCTGTGCCACAGTTCAGTATGTGGGTTTGCACCAGCCAGGGATTTGATCCCCAGACCTTGCAGTTGCAAGGCAAGCGCTTGACCTGCTAAGCTAACCTGGCATCCCCTCAAATGGCTTCTTAACATTCCCCTTTGTTAAAGCCAATATTTATACCAGGCATGTCCAACCTGCGGCCCACACCGGCTTTGAATGAAACCCAACACAAATTCTTAAAATATTATAAGATTATTTTGTGACCATTTTTTTTAGCTCATCAGCTGTTGTTAGTGTTGGTGTATTTCATGTGCAGCCCAAGACAATTCTTCCTCCAGTGTGGCCCAGGGAAGCCAAAAGGTTGGACACCGCTGGTTTAGAACAAGAAGAATAAGGAAGGGACTGGCTGAGAGCTTGAAGGCCCTGTTCACAAATTTAAAAAAAAGAAAAACTACCTAACTTCTTTAACTGCTTTAGCTCTGTCAAGGACAATAATTTTCAAAGTAGAAAGCATAGAAAATACGTGTTTAGGAAGATGTTGAAATACAAGGTAAAGAGAATTAGTAAGACAGCCTTAAGCTATTTGAAATAAATGGGATGGGCCAGGCCCACCAATGAACCCAGGGAGGGAGGCATCTCCAGTATCAGTGTTACAATGTCCTGGGATCTGTGAGACCAGGAGAGTAGCCACAAACGGCAATGTTCTTCTTTTCAGATAAGGTAACCAGACATATTTCAAAAGCCACAGCCTATGAAATGAGCATCAGTCCCTAGAAAAATCCTATAAAGGATAATTAAGTAATAGCATTTCGTGAGCAAGAGGGAAGTGGGGAGCACTATGACCAGCAGGGGTTGGTAAGAACAAACTTCACAGGATTGCCCTCATTTCTTTCTTTGATATGATGGTTTATTAAATAAATGTTTATTATACAACAACTAAGTTCTCAAACCGGGCCTATAGCAATGAACAAGGCAGACACAGTGTCTATGTCAGTAGAGGTCTTTAAAAAATAATGTTGGAGAGACTGGAGAAAAGGGAACCCTCATACACTGCTGGTGGGAATGTAAATTGGTACAACCGCTATGGAAGGCAGTATGGAGATTCCTCAAAAAATAAGAATAAAATTACCATATGACCCAGCCATCCCTCTTCTGGGTATCTTCCCGCAAAACCTGAAAACCTTAGTCCACAAAGATATATGTACCCCATGTTCATTGCAGCACTGTTCACAGTAGCCAAGTTGTGGAAACTACCAAAGTGTCCTTTGATAGATGACTGAATAAAGAAGTTGTGGTACATTTACCCAGGGAATATTACTCAGCAATAAGAAAAGATGAGATGCTACCATTAGCATCAACATGGATAGACCTTGAGATCATCATATTAAGAGAGACACGTTGTGCTGAAAAAAATCAAGAACCATATGACTTCACTTATATGTGGAATATAAAACTGCAAGTAACAAAGAAACAGGGATGCTGGGACGGCTCAGTGGGTTGAGTCCTCATCTTGTAGTCCCAGGGTTCAAGAATCAAGTCCCAGCCCCGGCTTGTGTGGACCCATATGCTGAACTGGATTGTGCTTCCCATGTGAGAGGCCCCCAGTTTGGTTCCTGCCGGGAAGAGCTTCCCATGCTGGAGGATCCCCTTTCGGCTCCCACTCCAGACAGCCCTGCACCCACATGTGTGGAATGAAACCATGTGGAACCTAATGACGTACAACTATGGAGACTGCTCTGGGCCCTCCCCCTTCTCTCTGTCTCTGTCTCTGTTTCTGTCTTTCTGTCTGTCTCTCTCTCTCTCTGTCATAACAATAAAATAAATCTTTAAGAAAAACAAAGAAACAAAAACTCATGGATATAATAAATAGTTTAGTGGTTATCTAAGGGTAAGGGGGGAGTGGGTTGGGGGGAGAGAGGAGCCATCAAATATATGGTGATAGAAAGAGAACTGACTCTGGGTGGTGAGCACATAATGCAATACATAGACGATGTTATGTAGAGTTGTACACCTGGAATCTATGTAATTTCTACCAACCAATGACACCCCAGTGAATTTAACAATTAATTAAAAATATATGCCACTGGGCTTTTTGCTTGATCCTATCTTGTTCAACATTTTTATAAATAAGTTGGATGGAGACATGGAAGGCATGACTATCAACCCATGCATCATACAACGGATTCCAAAATGGGATGAAGTTAATGAAAATAAGTTGAATAGAATAGGCTGACTAGACATACCATTTTAAACAGGATAGAAAATAACGGTACTGTCCTGTTTCAAACAGCACATGTGGCCAGTCTAGTCTCACTGGGCTAAATTCAAGGTGTCAGTAGTCTGACCATATGTGCCGTTTGAAACGGAACAGTGCTGTTGTTATCTGTCCCGTTTAAAACAGTACATCTGATCAGCCTAAATATGAATAAATATTCAATCTTGCTCAAATTAAGTCTAAAAGTACAAGATACTGACTTCTACTTTAAAATAATCAATTGACCACAGACATGTATCTCCTTTCCATCCCCGGCAAAGAGAATGGGGAAGGGGATATGGGTGAATGAGAGTTCAGTAGGTTTTTGAAAGAGGAAGCCTCATTGGAGAGTGATACATGCTTTAGCAGGGCAGAAAAGGGCACAGATTAAAATGTTTGCAGAAGAAGCTAAGGCAAAAAGGTAGCCAATTTGCCCTTGGTCTTTTCCAAGGTTTGATAACCTCAGAGAAGCCCAGCCCTTGATGCAACAGCCACGGTTAGGGCCAAGGCTGGTGTGGAGCTGCAGACCACCTGTGTCTGCACAGAGGAGCCCCTAGTCGTCCCTTCCCACCAGATCCGCAGACCCCCACCAGCGGGATGTGCCCACCACCCTCATGGGGAGAGCACCTCCCCCCCAGGAGGAGAGCAGGAAGTTCTCGGAAGAATCTGAACAGTCCCAAAGAAAAAACTGTCCCGTACTGATGCTTGGATTTCCCTCAGTGCCAGCCTCCCACTCAATCACCTGAGAGGACAAACCCCCATGTCCTTACTTATGCACAGAGCTTTCCTTCAGCTTGTTAATGCCTTATTATTAGGTAGGAATAGGAATGAATAATCAAGATCTTTGACAGGAGACATCAATGTAAAGAGCTGCTAAACTCAACCAGTAGAAAAACAGAAACTGAAGGCAACAGATACTGAAACTGAGGGTCCTTATGCCTTTGATTGATTTTAACTTTAAATCCTAGCTCTAGAAATCCTATCTGTCTATCTCATCTATTTATCTATCTATCTCATCTATCTATCTTATCTATCTATCTATCTATCTATCTATCTATCTATTTATCTATCTATCATCTATTCTGTCCAGAAAGTATTCAGCCATGTAACCATTCTGGACAGTATATATATATATATATATATATATATATATATATATATATATATATATATAAAATCTCCCTCAGAGACCTAGCTTTTCCCCAGACAATCAGCAACCCTTGAGGCAGCAAAAGACAGTTCCCAGACCTGATTAATAATCACAAGGTCCAGACCTCTGGGAGGCTAAAGATAACATCTTGACCTAAGTTATACTTTAGCTCCCAAGCCCTAAGGTAGAAAGACTCCCCCTACCCCCACGCCCACCCCCAGCTACTTACCCATGAAATCATACAGAGGACACTGGAACAGACCTCACAACTGACCTCAAGACCTGAAGAAATGGTTTATTACCCTTACCTCACCCCTAAGCAATCAGCTCCCAGCCAGACCCTGAACTCTTCGCCCACAGTGTCTTGTGATTTTGCCCTATATAATCTGGAATCTATACACCATCAAGGAATTTGGGCTTTGAGCATAAGCTCTCCATTCTCCTGGGAGGCACCATTCATAACAAAATAGCCAATATTTCTCCATTGCAATTCTGTGTTTAGTGTTTGGCTCTGTTAGTGCCAGGTGAACAAACTCTTTCTGTTCAATAACAATATAATGCAGGAAGCAAAGACTTAGCAAAAAAATAAATAAATAAATAAAATAAAATAAAAAAATATATATATACACACACACATACACACACGCGCACACACACACACACACACACACCCCACTAGTCAGTTTCCTCAAAAATAAATAAATAAGAACTTGTGGGATGCCAGATGGCTCAGTGGGTTAGGCACTTCCAACCTGTGTGGACCCATATGCTGAACTGGGGTGTACTTCCCATATGGGAGGCCCCCACTCACGGGGTATGTGCCTCTCATGGGGGAGGCCCCCCAGCATGGTCCCTGCCCTACAGGGCCCCCGCTCACCTATGTAAAATAAAACTATGTCCAATACTGACAATGTGCAACTATGGAGACTGCTGTGGGCCCTCCCCCTTCTCTCTCTCTGTCAAAAACAATAAAATCTTAAAAAATAAAAATAAAACTGATACTGGTATATTAAAAAAACAAAAAAACAGGAGAATATTATGAAAAAGAGGTAATCAAATAATAGGAAAAGGGGAAGCCGGGATGGCTCAGTGGGTTAAGTGCTCACTTTGCAGCCCTGGGGACCAAGGATCAAATCCCGGCCCCGGCCCGTGTAGATCCATATGCTGAACTGGGGAGTGCCCTCAGTTCAGTTCTCACTGGGGTGAGACCCCGGCCCAGTTCCTGCCCTGTGCAGCCCAGTGCCCACTTGTGGAATGAAACCCTGTGGAAAAACCAATGATGTGCAACTATGGAGACTACTCTGGGCCCTCCCCCTTCTCTCTGTCTCTGTATCTCTCTCTCTGTCAAAAACAATAAAAATAAATCTTTAAAATAATAGGAAAGCTTTTGAAACTAAAGTATGATAGTACATACAAATAATTAATGATAGCCTACATAAATAGATGAAATAGTGATAAGATAAAGTTGAAGAATTTTATAAGTAAAACACAAAAAGAAAAAGGGACTAAAAATATGAGGATAAATAAGATTCAACATATAAAGCAGGAGGCCCAATATCCAGCTAACAAGAATTCCAGAAAAAAAGATAAAAGAGAAGAAATTCATAGGAATGAATCAGTGAATCTCCAGGTTGCAGGACCCACTGTGGGCCCAGCACAATGAATGACAAAAGGCCCTCACTAAGACTTCTCACCATAAAATTCTGAACCCTAGAGGTAAAGAGAAAACCCTAAAGGCTTTAGAGAGAAAGCTTCAGGCTCCCTACAAAATTCCAAGATCAGACTGACATAGGACTTCCCAAGAACACAGTATTCTAGACTAGTGCTTCTCAGAGCATGTGGTGAAGAACTTCAGTAGTTTTCAATCTGTCCCTGACTGCTACTTTTATAAAATAGACTACAAAAGAATTACTAGGAAAAATAAAATTCAAAAAACCCCAAAACCATACAAATTAAAAGGCCCCTCCCTAACTATCAGCTTCAACAGACATAAAATGAAGCAGTCAAATTAGTATAAAAAAGTTTGTAAATGATTACTCTCAATTTCCTCACAGATGGATGAGATAGTTTCCAGACTGATACTGGTCCTTGGACCCCACTTTGAGTAGCAATGTGGTAGCAGAAATGCCTTCAAGATTTTAGTTCTCACTCCAGAATTCTATCACCAAACTATCAATCATGATTAGAGCAAAATAATAGAATATTGAGTCTTGCAAAAATAGACAATTTATCTCCATGAATCCTTTCCTAGGAAGCTATTAGGGAGACGTTCAAGTAAAATGAAGGAATACATCTAGAAACTGTGAGTAAGTCCAGTCAAGGGGAAGTAACAATGGAGTCCTCCAGCCTCTTCATTCCAACCTGAACCGCTCAGGGTGCAATTTGCACCCTGCAGAGCTACTCTGCTCCTTATTAAAAAGATTTATTTTATTGTTTGAAAGAAGGGGGAGAGAAAGAGAGACAGAGAAGGGGGGAGGGCCCAGAGCAGTCTTCATAGTAGTACATCACTAGTTGTAACCTAGTTTCATTCCACACAGGTGGATGTGGGGCCACACGGGTGGGAACCAAAGCATATGGTTTTTCATGGGCAGGGGTCAGGAATCGAACCCCGACCTCGCAGTTGCAAGGCAAGCGCTCAACCTGCTGAGTTATCCGGGCATCACTACCCCCTCCCTTTTAACAGACAACTCTGCAGCCTCCAAGTTTAAACCCACAGGTGTGAACCTGCAATAGGGCTGCCTGTATACCAGTCCGTGCATGCATCAGAGAGAAACCAGAGGGCCAGGCAATGAAAGTGCAGGAGGGGAAGCCAGGATGGTATCCCAGCCCCTGTGGACCCATATGCTGAACTGGGATGTGTGCCCCCGTTCACTTCTCGCCAGGGCGAGCTTCCCATATGGGCAGCTCCCAGTTCGGCCCCCAGCTCTCAGGGGCGGGCCTCCCATGCAGGAGGCCCCAGCCCGGTTCCGCCCTGCACGGCCCCACCCACCTGTGTGGAAGGAAACCTCGTCAAAAAACTGACGACTTATAACTGCGGAGACTGCTCTGGGCCCTCCCCCTTCTCTCTGTTTCTCTCTGTCTCTTGCTGTCAAAAACAATAAAATAAATCTTAAAAGAAAAAGAAAGAAAGTGCTGGGGAAAGGAGGACCTTGACTTCACCTGTGACTTTGCGGGGTTTCGGATCCACCTGAATCTACCCAGTGGCTGCAGTGGGCTCCAGCCCTCTTGCTAAAATCCAGACTCAAATTTCAAGATCGCTTCACTTTGAGATTGTCGGAGGAGCAAGCACAGAAAGTACCTGCGAGGGACCCAGCTTGGTGTGTCCTCCCTCCGGATCTCTGCTTCACTCTCTTCTTTCCACCCCGGTAGTCCCGGAGACCACTACTAAATCTAAAATATTTGCATTTCGTTTGAGTTAACACCACGTTTTCTGTAATTACCCCCAGCTGCTAAAGTCATTTCCTTGTGTGCTTTTTAAGCAAGAAGAGAAGGGCGGGGCGAGGTAGGGGGGACACCAAATTCACTCAGTGGCAATAAAAGTCTAATTAATCAAAAACTGCTCTTAGTCATTCAGAGACTCTTTAGCTCATGGAAGCAGCAGCCATAGGGAGCGGGCACACTTAGCTTGATAGTCAGAAAAAACAACAACCAGGTGCTTCTTTGGGCAGAAGTTTCTGTGAATGAGCAAGGCAGGGCAGCATAGGATGAGTCAGCTCTGCCATTCCCTGCGGCAGAACCTGGAGCAAGTTGTTCTGTCCCTTCGGTCCTCAGTTTCCCCATCTGTAAAATGAGGATAATAATACCCTCATAAGATCAGCAGAGAGATTGAGATGATGTCTGTTAAACCTTTACAGCATTTGTCACATTAAAAACACAAAGCAACTGATGATGATTTATTAACATCCCCAAGCACGGCTGCTATTGTATAAATTATACGCTTTGGGGAGACAGTATTTTCCGCTTTTTCAAAACTGTTTTTAAATAGCTTCAACTAAATGTACTTTCCAGGAACACACACTAAAGAAATAATAGGAAATGTATGAAGACACTTAGCAGTAGGCGTGTTCATCATGCTGTTGATTCTAATAGAAAAAAGAAAACTAAACGTCCTAAAATAGGAATTAGTAAAAAAAAAATCATGAGACACCCATAAAATGAATAATTACTCCTCAGAGTGGATATCAAAAAGTACTTTATTGATGAGAAAATGGGGAGGTGTAGGAAGCCAGTTACCAGTTTGTAAAGTATGAACCATATGTATTCTGTTTAGAATTTTTTTACCTGTGTCTATGTATATATGTACAGAGAAAAAATTCTGGAAGTATGGTCAAGGTGTTGTTTTTTTGAGTACTTGTTTTCTTTTTATCTTTTTCAAAGATTTATTTTACTGTTTGAGAGAAGAGGGGAGAGAAGGAAAGAGAGAAAGAGAAGGGGGAGGGCCCAGGGCAGTCTCTACAGTTGTATGTCATTAGTTGTGACATGGTTTCATTCCACACAAGTGGATGTGGGGCTGCACAGGGCGGGAACCACACTGGGAGCCTCTCACATGGGAGGCAGGAACCTTTACACTGAGCCAGCCTGGCGGTTGTCAGTTGTGCTGCATTCAGCATATAGGTTTGCACAGGCCGGGGCTGGAAATCGATCCCCAGACCTCACGATTGTGAGGCAAGTGCTTAACCACTCAGCTATCCCGGCGTCCCCACTTGTCTCTTTTGAGCATCCATATCTAAAATTCTCTTTACAATGAGCATACTCTTTGTGATTTAAAACTGTTGAAATTCTATTTTACTTTCATGGATTTCCTAACTCCACGCAACCTCCCAGCTCTCTGGATGTGACCCTGGAACGATTTAAAGCCAGCCTGCAGGCGCTGTAAACTCAGAAGATGTGGTTTCCAGGCAGCAGGGGTCAGCCTCCTTCCCTGATGATTTCTGCTAAAGCCATCAGAGCTGTGCCTCCCCTGTTAATAGGCAATAGCTCCTATGAAAGAAATAATTCCACACACATGCTAACTGGAGTCAGCAGCAATGGAGTGTGAGGCTCGTTTGCTGAGCCACATCTGCTTGCTGTTGTCTTCTTTGGGGAGGTGGGGCAGGGGACCCAGTTTGCCTGCCCTTTAGCTTCCCTTTCCACCTCTGGGGAGGCTGTCAGCACCCACTGAGCTCTAAGGTGGCTCCGCGCCCGCTCCCTCTCTCCCCAGCCCTCAGATGCCACCAGCCCACACAAGCACGGGGCTGCTGGAGGTTCAGCTCCCTCGTGCCCTCGAGTCCTCCTCAAGCAGGGCCCTACGCTTTGCTGAGGAACCAGCCACCCCATTTCCTACCCCCGCAGCACGCCCTACACACACGACACAACCACCCAGTCCCCCCTGGGAGGGAACGCCAGGTCGGATGCCCGTCTCGGAGAGCCCCTATTGCATGAATTATCTCCATCCTTTCCTGTGGGCAGAAAGAAGCTCTGCCTCAAAGGAGTGACTTTAGAATTTCGTACGGCCCTTCATAGTTAGCAAGACCTCTCCTCTCCAGGGTCTCCTGCAACCTTCACCGCAGTCCTTGGTGGGGAAGAAAGGGCCCCTAGCTCCCCATTTTACAGGTGAGGGAAGTGAAGGGAGGCTGAGAGGGGGTAATGAAGGCCTTAACCCAGGTCTCTTAACGCTGACACCAGCCCCTTCCCATTGAGCTAGGAGGCTCCCGGAGTTCCTTCTACAGCGACTCTCAGCAGCAGCTCACGGCACCATAAGAGAGAAACAACGTTGTGATTTTCACAGAATTGGGAATCAGTTTGGGGAGTGCTCAGCTATAATAAAACCAGAATTCATAGAAAGAAAAGGAAGAAAGGAAGGAAAGAAGGAAGGGAGGGAGGGAGAGAGGGGAGGGGAGACAAGCCAAAAGCAGACATATGGGCAAAGCCCACTACCCAGGCCTTACCCATAATATCGCTATATGACTCAAGCCCTAGTCCCATAACGAGCCTCAGAACTGAAGTCCAGCGTCCCTTGTCACCTCCACACACAATCCAAGAAGCCCAAGGGGAAGAGAAGCCAGGCTCTGAGCATGTCTGAGCAAAGCCCAAGGTGGTGCGCCCTAGGAGCGGAAAGTTCTGATGGAAGTCGGAAGACATGCCTGTGGAGCTGTCAAGCATTTTTCCTCCAGAGACTCCTGCCAGACGGGAAGCAGGCGCCATAGTATAATGCCGCCCTGTTGAGTCTCTAAGGGGAGAGATAAACCTTGAAGCAAAACCACCATGAAATGGAGCATTTCAGCTGCAGAGTAACAGAAAGCCGTAAACAGGCAAGTGGAAGAAGAATACAATCCCGCAAACAGCTTGACTTGGATATTCTGTATTTATTCATTTAATCCGGCAAATGCTACGCATGTCTCCAGGGACTAAATCTGTGAAAATGATGAAGATGGGGACAAGATGGGCCCTTGTGGACTCAACACCTCATGAATGTGTATCTGCGGGTTCCTTCATGTGACAGCTTGCTTTCCAAAAGCAGCAGCCACAGTATGTTTCTGCTCATACATTCCCTTTCCAAACCCCGCTAACCCTTCATCAAAAAGAGGTGCCTGTGTCCCCTCCCTCAGGGAATGGATGGGCTTTTGTGAGGTTATTGACAAGAAGGACACAGCATAAGCGACACTGCCCGTCTTCCAAGGCCACATCACAAATGCCGGTGTGACGTCCGCCTGGCTCCCTCTCTCTTTACTGGACCTCACTCGTGGGTGGCAGGAGGCAGTGTCGCCGTGTTGCAATGAAGCCCCAACTAGAGCACGCAGAGTTCCCGGCGAGGCCTTGCGGGAGGAACCGGGGCTCCGGCCTCGGTGGCAGAGTGGGAGTGAACAAGCCTTCCTTCCGACAAGCAGCCTTCAGCCCTCGATCCTTTCAAGGGAGGCTCCAGACACCATGGAGCAGAAACCAGAGTCTTTCTTGTGCCCTCTCTGTATTTATATGTGAGGCCAAAGTTTGGTTGTCTGATGCCACTACATTTTGGAGAAATTTGTTACTCAGTGACAGTGACTGGAACATCTTGGGTTTTTCAAACCAGGATAACCTGTTTTTAAATCCCAGCCCTGCCATTTCCCAGTTACCATTTACCAGAGGGATTCTGGTAAAGTTACTTACTCTGTCCGAGCCTCGCCTTTCATCTCTGTAAAATGGGAATGACATCTCTCTCACATGGATGATTTGAGCAATAAATGTTACTGTGCACAAAGAGCAGTTAGACCACGCAGTACTGTGGGCACAAAAAGACATTGCTGTGAGCATAGGGGTCATCATGGAGCTACAGTCATCAGAGCAGCATCCTTAAAAGTGGCGAAATAAGCATGGCCTTGAACAGTCAGGACAGAAGGACAGAAGGTGCTGGGCCTCTCTCTCTGGAGGGAGGCACCCTCTGGGTAGACCAGATCCCGATGGGCCTGCCTGGCTCCATGCCCCCATGATGCTGCAGGCCCTGACCCAAGAGACTACTTGCCCATCATCTGGAGCTTCACCTTTGCTCCGGAAACAATTCTGCCCAAGCAGGGCAAGAACTAGAGACCCCAATGTAGATGCCCACCTCCCGCCCACTGTGTCCAGCCTCCCCAGCAGACAGCTAATCAAGGCAGTGGCTGAGAAAGCAGAACAATTCCTGGCAACTGCCTAGGGCCTCCCCCCATCTCTGACCTGAGCTTCGTTCGCTTTCCTGTGCCCACTCTTTGCATGTGTAGAAGGGTCTTGCTTTCCCCAGTTTGAACTTAAAACATGTGCTGAGCACTCTGGCTTCTTTCCATTTTCTGGGGCTCCTTCTGCCTGACCCACCAGGCTAAACACAGTAATAACAGGCAGGTACCTTACTGACCTTCCATGACAGGCCTGTCCTCACATTTTCTCACATGAACCTCTAACAGTCCTGGGAAGTTACTACCACTGATCCCAATCATGTAAGATAAGAAAATACATGCCACTCCAGATCACTAGCCCCACGACACCAACAAGCCAGTAGTAAAGGCTCTAAGATCCCTAAGAGCTGCATGTTCTAAATAAGCCCCGATACTGTGTTCTCTCACTTGGCCTATGTGGCAGGCACACACCCACGCCACAGTGTGCAATTGTACCAGGCCATTCTCCAGTGCCCCCTCCCTCCTCCTGGCCTGGAACCCTTGCCTGAGACCCCACAGGCAGCTCTCTGGACACAGACCTCGCTACTGCCGCCTGCTTGTCTCGGCTCCCATCTCAGCAGCCAGGATACCCCCGTTCCCATGACCAGGCTGCCTGGGATGATTGGAGTGGAGCAGCCACAGGTAATGGGAATAAGATGGGAAATGGCAGCATCTGAAGAATGCAGAGGCAGGAGATGCTGGGCTAGCTCAGCAGGCTGAGCAATTGCCTTGTAACCCTGAGGTCCAGGGATCTAATCCCATCCCTGACCCGTGCAAACCCATATGTTGAACTGCGGCACAACTGGTAGCCACCAGGATGGTAGTAAAGGTTCTCACCTCCCATGTGGGAGGCCCCCAGTTTGGTTCACGCCCTGCACAGCCCCACATCCACCTGTGTGGAATGAAACTATGTCACCACTAATGATGTGCAACTATGGAGACTGCTCTGGGCCCTCCCCCTTCCTCTGTGTGTGTGTGTGTGTGTGTGTGTGTGTGTGTGTGTGTGTGTGAGCTTCTCTCAAATGATAACATAAATCTTAAAAAAAGAATGTAGATGCAGCCCCTGCGGGTGGCTTCCCCAGTCCTGGCCTTTCCTGAACTGTCACTACAGGGCTGGGGTCATCAGTCAGATGTATAAATAAGGCTCCAGCCCAGATGCTCTCAGAACCACATTTCTTGGGGTGGATGAGCGTGTGCCTGGCTTTCCAGATAGTCCTTCTCATTTACTGCTACCAATTATCAAAGCAATTGTCAAGCTGTTTACTGGAAACCGCCCCCCTCAGCACAACTGAGCTAGAACAACTGGGTCAACTAGCCACGGTCAATATGGCAGGTGCTCAATGAATATTTGAATGAATGGATGGCTGAGCACACTGAACTGTAAGTTCCATGAGGCCAGAGGCCAGATCTGCTTTGCCCGTCATTGTGCTCCCAAAGGCCAGCACTGCCCCGTGTCATAAATCATTACAGTCCAGGGGTGAGCTAATGAGGACCTGGGCCTCAGAGGTGGCAGAAGAAGGGGCAGATGACAGACGTGCTGGGAAGAAAAAATCAGCAGACTAGATGATAGATTCGGTATGGAAGGTAGACAAAAGAGAGTGCAGGGTGTCCCTGAGTTTAGGGCCTGGGGTACCAGAGGACAAAGGAGGCCCATCAGGTAGGAAAGGAGAGGGGACGCTGCCTGGAGGGGCACCGTCCCAGTGTGAGTGCTCAGGGGGGAGTTGTAGGACAGGGAGGGAGGCGTGCTGAGCTCGAGAGACTGGGAGGATCAGAGAAAAATGTCCAGCAGGCAGCTGGCTAGACAGGAGCCATCCTCTAAGGAGTCATGTGCAGAGGTGATAATTGAGGCTGGTGGAAGAGGGAGGGAGGAGAAGGCACCGGGGAGGGGGTGGAGTGCCAAGGAGCGGGGTTTGTTGAGCGGGGCAATGAGCCCCTTTCGGCTCACAGAAGAACCATCGAGTGAGTGAGAGGTCTGGCATGACGCACTGGGAGAAGCCAACTAGCCCCAGGGTTGCAGTATTTCTAGCTAAAGCTACAGGGACACCAGGACTACAGAAGCAGGCGGAGACTACGAAGAGAGATGCACAGGGTAGAGAAAGAGGAGCTTGAATAGAAGTCAAATCACACAGGCCAAAAGCAACACCAGACATGAAGCGAGGAGTCTGGGAAGGACAGGGAAGCCAGTTCAGGAAACCAGAAAGCCATCAGGGAGGGGCTGGACAATTGTCTGCTCAACAGGCCAGGGAGGACATGTGGCCTCATAGGCAAGAACCAGGACAAGAGAGACGATGCATAGGCATGCGGATTTCAGCCCAGCAGCAGGGGCCATGTCAATTTCCCATCACCGGGAGCCTCTGGCCCAAGGCTGCCTGCCCCTGGGAAAGGACAGGCAGAGTACACTGAAGCTTTCCCTGGGGCCTGGACCCAAGGTCCTTTAGGATTCATCCCCTCTGCCCGCAGCCACCCTGCCAGTCTCCCTATGCCAGCCTTCACTGGAGCTCACTCAGCCTTGTCACCAGCTGATAGTTTCCTTCTTCATCTACCCATTTAGTACAAGTTCCTCCCCATATTACAATCAGCAACAAACTGTCCCAAAACTTAGTAGCTTAAAAAAATTGTTTCATCTGTTTCTGTGGGTCGGGAGTCCAGGGGCAGCCAGCTGGGTCGTCTTGCTTGAGTCTCCGGGCTGCAATCCAGTCGGTGGTAGTGGCTGCAGCCTCCTCCAGGCTCAGCTAGGGGCCTCAGCTTCCTGGCTCGCCCATGTGGTGGCTGGCAGGAGGCAGGTCTTCATGGAGTGGAAATAAGGCCCCAGTTTCCCAGGAACTGTGAGTCAGAGGCCACCCTCGGTTCCCCCAGAGAGCCCCCACAGCATGGCAGCTTGCCTCATCAGAGTGAGCAAGAGGACAAGAGGGAGAGCCAGCAAGATAGGCGTTGCACCCCTTTGTAACCTAATCGTAAATGGCATCCCATGGCGTTGGCTGTCTTCTGTTTCTGGGAAGTGAGTCACTAGGTCCTGCCCCCACGTACGAGTTGGGAATTACACAAGGCCCTGACCACCAGGGGTCATGGCCTCCACACCCCTCACCCACCCATCCCCAAGGCGTGTTCCATGACAGCAGGGGCCTTATCTACTTGTTCACCTCCCTACCCCAGTGCCTGACACGTAGTAATACATGTTCAATATATATTTTTTATCAAATGGACAATGTAAACTGTAAGTTCCACGTGCTCCCACCATTGCACGGTATATATTACACAAGCTTGTTGAGTGAATGAATGAGTAAATGCATGTGTGTCCCTTGGTGAACAATTGACAGTCCCTAAATCACTAGCTAAAATAAATTTAGGAGGCTGAGTGGCTTAGTGAGTACCAAGAAAAATAAGAGTTTTCCAGCCTAATTACTGATAAAGCCTGTTCCCAAACGTATCTACAACGCTATTTCAAAGATGCTTAAATATCATAACTTGGGGATTCCTCTGGAAGGCATATAGCAAGAGGGCTTGTTGCCCCTAGGAAAAGGGGTGGGAGGGAGGCCTTTATCATCTTGCCATGTAGTGGCAGGGGCCTCGGGAGAGCTGAAATGTGCTCATTGCTTCCCCTGGACTTGCTCCCCTCCCTGCTGAAGGTGAAGTCCTGGCAATGCCTTTCAGAATGACAAGCATATTGTCAACACTCGGCCTGCTGATTGGCAGGCTTATTAAATTATAAAAAGGCCCCAAATGAGCAAGTTTGGGGAGTTGGAGCAGGAGGCTGGTAAGAACATGTTCTCTCCATCTCCACCCCCACCCCTACCATGGCTGTTAATTGCGAAAGGGAACCTCAATAAATCATATTGAAAACGGATAAACAACTCAAGCTGTGTTCATTAAAGAAGTAGCAAATGGCACGATGCCAGCGTGGATGAGCTTCCCTGTAACCAGACTATTTCTTTCACCACCACCCCCCCACCCCCCAAAAAAGCCTGTCTGGGCTTCTTTTAAGCCTGATAAACTCATTACGCTAAGTTTCAGCCTTCACAGAACTGAGGCTTTCCTATATGTTAATTCCTTTCAGTAAATAATTATTCTGTTTGGCTGAGAGAAGGCATGTCTGTATAATTTAATAATTGGGAGGGTTATTACATGTGATGAATAGAAATCATAACCAAGAACTAAGAGTATAATAAAGAGGGTTGGTGGGGAGGCAGGAAATATTCTGCACGCCCCCACCCTCACCCTCTCCTCCGTCCCAGAGTGAGGGATTTGGTACTTGGAATAGGAGAAAATGCCATTCGTCTCCATCTGAGATCCAATTCTGATACATGGCCCCCTTCTCTTTGGAGCTCTGATGTGCTTCTGTGAATCTGTACGAAAGAGGTGAAAAAGGGAGAAGCTGGGAGAGGATCTAGAAAGACACACAGGCACTCAAATACCTGGCTCTTCCAGACCCAAGACTCCCACATGCCCAGCTGAGCCCCGAACTGACCTGTCAATGTTGATCACTGAAGTTTTCCCCAGTTTTTCCTCAGCAAAATAAGAAATACAAGAATAATGTAGTGGCTTTCCCACAGTCAAACATACCCCAATTTTTCAAAAATTCTGGGATCACCCATCACCCAGTTGGAATGTTAAAAATGTCCTTTTGTGAAATAAGGATCATTGTCAACATGTTTCTCCATCTCCTTATTTTGAAAAATAAAAAGCTAGTAACTTTTGACCTCTTCCCTCTAATATGTTTTGGCATTTTTAGTTTAGAAATTTCCCAGTCCGTGAAACCCCAAAGTCCTAGGACTCTGCTTTAGACCAGAGCCTCCAGAGTGGAACCATCAGGGACCAGACTTCCAGATCTGGTTTTTCTGAGCTATTTCCTTGTTTATGAAGAAGACATACCAATTTTCAGAAAGGAAAAAAAACTGTATTAGGATTGTAATACTCAATATATACTGACAACAAAAGATGAATACAAGTCACGTTTGACTTCTGCAATTACAAGCAGGGCTCAGAGTGGTTACCACCAGCGTCCAGACACTTCTGATTACCGCGAACTACTGCCTGAGCAACGCTGACCAAAGCGTGCACTTGTATCCCTGTGCCTGCCGTCCCAATTTACCGCGCATCTCAAACTTATCACCAATGTGTGCAGTTGTCAGGCGTGTTGGAGGGTCTGTTGCATACTCATGTCTCCATTGTTGTTGTACTTCCACAACATTCTCAGATTTCAAATACCACTTCAAAATGGTTTTGGGCTCCTCAAACGACAACCATGCTTCTGCCATTTTCTTTGACTGTCCTGCTTGTCACAAGGTGACGCTAGCATTCATTTGCTTAACGTCATCTTTTGAGCAAACGTCATACTACCCATTGCTACTGTAATTCAACTTCAAAATAATACATAGATAACATCTCTTTAAATGTGTATACATTTTTTTGGCACCCCCAGCATATTAATTCAGAAACTCAAAAAATATTGAGCATCTACTATGTGACAAGCACTATTCTCAGTGTTGATAATAAACAACAGATGTATTTTAGTAAATCATTAATTTAGTTGAAGGAGTGTTACCCTTATAAATATAGAAATTTTCTGACATAATTAAGCAAACAACTATAATTCTTGGTCTTTACGAGGGGTCAGTATATGTTTGTTGATTGAATGAATAAATGTACTATACATGGTTGTTATGCTAATAGATACAAAGGTACTTAATATATTTCAATATTGTTGTTGCCATTGTTCTTGCAGGAAACGGACCATTCAGGTCCAGCCAAAGCCAGCTGGGAAGCTCTAAGGTATCAAAGTCAGCAAGGAGCTATGAGACTAGCACCCCATTATCATTTCAGACATGCCAGCTCCCCTTCCAGTTGGCTCCTCATAGCTGCTTCCTCTCCTGGCCACCCCCAAATCCAACACCTACTCTCTGACCCCTGCCTTTCTGATGCTGATCTCGGGCTTCCCAGTCCTGACCTTGCCCAGCCCTGCCCACTCTCCCAGCTCGGGCCCATGTGCCCACCACCCAGCCTCAGCATGCTGTCCCCACTGCCCCTGCCCAGCTGGATCTACCTCCCAGACTGCGACACCTTGGTTTGGGCAGAAGCTTCTGGGGTTGGAGCTGCCTCTTGCCAAACTAGGCCTCCTCTCTCCTAGGGAGCCAGCGAACCTAGTAAAGTGCAAGTCCTGGCCCCTTGTGGTACGAGCGAGCTAGGCCAGGATCACTGCTCCTGTGAAGGTGGCAGACCTAGAGGCCCCAGAGTGGTAAAAGCTTCATGGTGCACTAATACATCCAACAAAGACATTCAGACTGTACCTCATAGGCACCACTCATGTGCCAGGCACTGAGCAGACAGTGACCAAACAGGCAAAACGCCCTGGAGACAGAAACGCATAAGTAACACCAAGGAGGGATCAGTGTTATGACAAAGCAGGACAAGGGTGACAAAGAGGGCTTCTCAAAGGCAGTGACATTTGAGGCAGATGGTACAACACCTGGGGGAAAGGCATTCCAGGCAAAGGGAATAGCTAGTGCAAAGGCCCTGAGTCCTTGGCTCGGGAAATGTTATAGAAATGGCAAAAAAAAAAGGGGGGGGGCATGCACACTAGTAAGGCCTGGAGGGAACGCAGTGACAACAGAGAGGATCATGAGGCACCAAGACAACCGTGGGGACTCTGGATTTATTCCGAGCACTTAGGAAACTAGTAAGAAATTTTCTGATTAGTCAAAAGCAAAGGAAGGTTGGGGATGCCAGGATGGTTCAGCGGGTTGAGTGCTTGCCTTGCAGCTGCGGGGTCCGAGGATCGAGTCCTGGCCCCAGCTTGTGCAGACCCATATGCTGAACTGGGGTGTGCGTCCCGGGTAGGAGGTGCCCATTTGGTTACTGCCCTGGGCGGCCCCACATCCACTTGTGGAATGAAACGATGTCAAAACTAATGACAAACAGCTGTGGAGACTGCTCTGGGCCCTCCCCCTTGTCTCTGTCTCTCTCTCTATCAAACAATAAAATAAATCTTAAAAAAAATAAAGCAAGAGAAGGAGATAGCCTGTCTTCAGAGGATTCCCTCCAGCCTTTTCTTCCCCCAGTGCCCTCCAGCCTCAGCTGACAGCCTCATCCAAAGACAGATTGACAGACACACATTTACAGCCTAGATCACGCCTCAGCTGCTCAGCTGCTCCACGCAATTCGATGAGGGGGAATCATTTGTTTGTTTATTCATTCTTCCGTCAGAGATCAAACATTCCTTTAGAGACTCTTCCAGGCCAGGCTCTTTGCAAGGCCCTGAGGCACCATCAGAACCAGATAGGCCCAGTCCTGGCCTGGGGGGAGCTTACTCAGCAGTGCTGGTTTTCGGCTGTGGTTAGATTATCAGCACTCAGCTTGCTATGGCGGACTGCATCAGTCAGAGGGGCCAGGGTTGGCTAGGGCTCCTCTGAGGAAATGTCCATGTCACCTCTCTTTTTTTTTTTAAGATTTATTTTTATTGGTTTCTGACAGACAGAGAGAGACAGAGAGAAAGGGGAGGGCCCAGAGCAGTCTCCATAGTTGACAGCATTAGTTTTCCATATAGTTTCACTCCACAGGTGGGCGCAGGGCTGCGCAGGGCAGGAACTGGGCCGGGGGCTCCCACATAGGCCCCGGCAAGAACTGAACTGGGGGCACTCCCCAGCTCAGCATATGGGTCTGCATGGGCCAGAGCTGGGATTTGATCCCTGGTCTCCGGGGCTGCAAAGTGAGCGCTTAACCCGCTGAGCCATCCCAGCTTCCCCCATGTCACCTCTCTTGTAGACTGTTTGCTGTCCCAGAGGGTGTAGCGGCTCATGGGACAAATCGCCTTTCCCCACCGAAGTGGCCACCCTGCAGCCTGGCAGTGGGCAGCCTGGCAGAGGACAGCCTGGCAGTGGGCAGCTTTGAACCCATCCCTTCTGCTCTCTGAGCCAAGACTTCTTACAGCCTTTAGCTGTCCTGCAACCTTCCCCATGACTTTGGCCTAGGCCCCCCTTCCACCTTCAAGTCACTCAATTCTACTTAAGTCACAGAGCTTAGTATGAGCTGAGTAATATCCTAAGTGCTTTATATGAATTAACTCATTAAACCGTCTGAACACCCTTACATCAAGTGACTCCTGTTTTTACAGGTGAGGACTGTGCAGCCAAGTGAGTATCTGCCCATCATCCCACAGCGGGTAAGTGGGGAGCTGGGACTGTCACCCAGGCGAGCTGGCTGCAGTCCATGCACTCAATTGTTAGACTAGGCTGCTCCTCTTCATATTTTTCTTTAAACCAATTCACTTATTTATGTCAATTTTTAAAAACCCTTATTTCATGGCCATCAACTGAAAACCTGTATGACTTGCATAAATAGAAGAGACGCATTAAAATGTATGGCTGACAGTTAAAAGTTAGTGTGGCTCTATGTGACGCTTAAGATCATCTCTCAGACCACCAGGGAACACTCAGGGACCTCGGGAGGGGATGTCCTAAAGGCCTTTCCAGCCCCCTTACTCTATGGCTTTCTGTCACTTCCGAGCACCTGCAGGTTTCCCAGGGCAGAGCTGGGGGCGGACAGCCTTCAGTCCCTGCCCTCCTTCCCACCCACAGGAGGGCTGCTCAGTTTCCAGGAAATTCAGCTGCCACCAGCCTGGGGCTTTGGTGACTCACCTAACACCTCCCCTGTGGGTGAATCAGCCACTCAGAGGGTGGTGACACCCCAGCCTAAAGCTCCCCTTGCAGTCTGCTTTCTCAAAAGACCACCCACTGGAGGTGTGTCCAACCTCCTGCCAGAGTAATGGACAAGTCCCCATTGTCCAGGGGGCCCCTCAGGGACTGCCAGCAGCCAGTGCAGGTGCAGGGGTGGGCGAGGGTGTTGGCATGGCTGCCTGGGCCCCTGCCAGAGAGGAATTCTCCAGATAATGGGCGTTGGTTACACTTTTGCTGCTGCAGCACTTGGCAGAGTAGTTTCTCCCACTGCCCTGCCCCTGCCCCAGGCTGTCCTGCATGGACCGGGGGAGGGAGGACAAGCAAGGAACTGACGACATTTTCTTCAACTTGGAGTGCAGTTCATTTGGGAAGGTGCAACTGGGGACCCAGATTCTGTCAATGCCAGGGAACAGCAGGCCGGCTGCTCGGGCCACCCCACTGCTCATCCATCATTCAGAGGGCGCAGAGGAGTCACCGATGTAAGAGAAATTGACTTGGAACACCCAAAACATTAAGTTTGAATCCTGTCTCTACCACTCGGGCAAGTGTGTTTGGAAACGTGGGCAGGTCATTTATACTCTTCTGGCCTCCATTTTTTCATCTATCAAATAGGAATAGGGATGCTGGGATGGCTCAGCGGGCTGTTTGCCTTGCAGCCCCAGAGTTCGAGGCCTGAGTCCTGGCCCCGGCCTGTGTGGACCCATATGCCACACTGGGGTGTGCTTCCCATGGGGGAGGCCCATGGCCCGGTTCCCGCCCTGCAGGGCCCCACGCCCAAAACTGATGATGACATACAACTATGGACACTGCTCTGAGCCCTCCCCTTCTTCTCTCTGTCTCTATCTCTCTCTGTTAAAACAAAATAATTCTTTAAAAAATAAAATGAAATAAAATTAAAATAAAATAGGGATAATATCCTCGGCTTACCCAGCTCAAAGTGTCATGGTGGGGACAGAATGGGATGGTGGCTCTGAACGTGTCCGGGAGGCAACAAAACTCCCTGTGGAGGTGGGAGTTTGAGAAGCAAGGAGTTAACCAGCCTCACCTGGTGACACCAAACTCAGTGTCCGGGACAAGGGCGGTCAGTCTCGGGTCTGAAAAGGAGGACACAGTATCAGCCACCCCTGCAGCCATAGTAATATGTCAAATGAAGCACTGTTTCACCTGTAAGATAACCAGATGCTCAGGAGGACAGGATGAAATGAAGTGCTGAATTAAACAGGGTGGAAAATATTTTCAAACTCCTTATTTTGTTCTAGAATGAAATACAGGTTTGATTCCCATTGTAACTAGTTTACCAAGTGAAATTTGGGTGGAGCTGTGGGGAGAAGACAACTTTATTTCAGTTGGAAATTCCAGTAGACGGCAGATAGCTGGGTTCAGTTTGGGTTCCAAGGATTGTTTGCCCTCGTTTGGGTTTGGAGGTTCTTACATTTGGGGTTCTGTGGATTTTTGTCAAGGGTTTTGGCTGAGCGAATAACATCATACTGTGCTTTTCCAGTATGTTGCAAGTCACAGTTAATTTGACAGATGGCATTCAGATTTGGCTATACAGGGAGCATCCACACATTGCTTCACTCATTCACTCATTCAACAAACATTTATTAAATTCCTACTGTTCCAGACCCTCTCCCTAATGCTGGGAAAATGAAGATAAGACAGTCTGTATCTCAAGAAGCTCACAGTCAGGTGAGACACAAGCAGGCTGAGAAATGTACTACAACGTAGCATGTCAAGGGCTATGGTCAAGACCTACGTATGAAACAGGATGAGGAAAGGGACGCAGGCAGCAGTGCGGGTGGGATGTCTTCATGGAGGAGGCGGCAAAGTTCCCCGGCCACATGACACTCACTGTGCTCTGTTTATTTGTTTGCTAGTGGCGGTGCTTATTTCTACACAAGCATGCATGCATGTGAGCACAGACATACACCCACATATGCGCAGACACACACACACATACATCCCCAGCACCTAGAACGATGGATGGTACGTTATCTGCTACATGAATGACAGGAAGGAGGTATTCCATCAAAGAGCTCAGCATGAATGGTCATGAGGAGGAACCAAGTGAAAAAGCATAGAGGAGGCAATTTCCATTGATGGTGGAAGCGGAATCCTGTGGGCTGGCCCAGGAACCGGCAGCTGCTCAAACATTCCATCAGCAGGCAGGCTGTCTGCCAAGGGGGGGTTAGTTACCTGACAAGAAACTGGTGGGTGTAGCTGAGGCTTTCAAAATGGCCTTATTTCTTTTTTTAAGTTTCAGGTCTCCCGCCCCACCCACCCCCACTCAGACTCCATTTTTACTCTAAATTTGCCCAGAAGTTGGTAGGCAGAGAAAGCTGACACTGCCATGGGGCAAGAGCATTAAGCAGTGAGAAAAACTGCAAGAAAATGATACCACATGTGACCCTGCCTCCCCTGACAAGCCACGGCTCTGGGATGAGCTGGGATCAGCTACAGAGCTCAGGAGGCTATGCTCATAGAGCTGCCGTTTGGAAAGTAATGACATGAGCAGATAAAGCTCATTTCAGGTTCTCCCGATTTAGGATGGGGAGCCTTTTGACAACCAAACAGCCGTGACTTGGAGGGAAAGCATGAAGTCAGAACCTTAATACCACTTACCACTTATTGAGCTGGAAAGGTAATCAGGGCATTCGGTCTGCAAGCATCAGACAGCACAGTGATGTCTGACCTTGCCAAAGGGTACGGATTATGTCATGAGAACGTATTAGCCACTGTGAGCTTGATTTGCACAGGATCAGAGGGGGAGGTTAAGGAGGAAACTTCATCCTCCCAGGGAAGGAGGCTAATAGAGGCAGCACATTCAGCTGTAGGGTCCCCCAGGCAGCTGCTTATAAAAGATGGGACTTGCCTAACTGTCCAAAGCACAGAATATCTCCTGAAAAAGACTCCTGTACTAGACTTCAGGAA
Source organism: Craseonycteris thonglongyai (assembly GCA_004027555.1). Lineage (NCBI taxonomy): Eukaryota > Metazoa > Chordata > Mammalia > Chiroptera > Craseonycteridae > Craseonycteris > Craseonycteris thonglongyai. The sequence continues at coordinate 25,752 of PVKE010005883.1, forward strand.
GGACACCAGAGAGAAGGAGCAATGAGGGAGGAAGAGGAAAGCATGCATTGATTCTGTGCACAGTGGCAGGCAAAGAGCCTCCAGTTGGAAAACAAGCCAGTGTAGAGGCTAATAGCAGTTGAATGTCACTTATCCTGGTGACACTAAGAGAGAGGTGACATTCTAAAGAGGTAAAGCATCAAGCAGACAGCAGCTTCAAGATGAATTTGTAGATTTAAGCAACCATGAAGATGCACCTACTAAGGAAATTAGGTCCCCTGACCCGCATGGCTTCCTTTTAAATGGTCACTGACCTCTAGCTGGTGGAGGCTGGACAACTGTCTAAACCAAACACCAGAGGCCATGGGGATGTGGTAGCAAGAGAACTGGGCAAGAGTCAAAAGTTCTTCCTCTCACTAGCTAAGCATCTAAGCTGCAACATCCTCACCAGTAAAATAGTAACAGTAAAACTGATGTCACGTGACTGCTGTGAAGCTTAAATAAGAGATGTGAGAATGCGTTGGAAAAGTTAGGCATTTGTCTATATTTTTAACAGGTGAGGCACTGTGGTTCCAAGAGGTGAAGTGAGTTAAGCCCAGCAAGTCAGCACATGGAAAGCAGAACTAGAATCGCTGCGTCCTCGTCCAGCGCTTTCTCCTAAACCACACCTACCAACACGTGAAGTGCTGTGGTTAGTTCATGGGTGCACATCTTGTCTCCTCGGCAAGGGTCTCTGGGACAAGGATCACGTACTCTCCACGGTTCTTGAAACTTAATGACAATGACCAGCACGTATGGAGCCGTTACAGTGTGTTGGGCTTTGTTCTAAGTGATTTTCCTGCATTAACTCATTTTATCTGCATCAATGAGGTAAAGGATTACTATTATCACCTCCATTGTTACAGATGAGGGAACTGAGGCACAGGTTAAGAAACTGACCCAGGAGCCCCCAGCCAGTCCGCTGGGAATGTTCCTTTACCCACTGAGGCAGTCTGAGCAGAAGCACTGGTGTCACACAGAGCTGGCTGTCCCTCCAGGGAAGCCTGGCACAGGGCGCATACATGCCAGGGACCCACCTGTGGTTTCCCTGACCTGACGAACACCCTGTGACCTCGCCTCATGCAGCCCTGGAGCTGGCTTCCTGCAATCAGGATAACCCAGAAGTGCATCCATCCTTTCTTCCTCACAAAAACAACTCAAGGAAATGTGTCCGGAAATGTGATGAACGGTCACAAAGGGACATCAACAAACTAAGAGAAACCTTCAACCTCTCCAAGAGTCAAAAGACACAAATTAGAATTAGATACTCTTTTCACTTATCAAATTAGAAGAGATTTTTTTTTTGAAATGATAATACCTAATGCTGGCAGATGGGGAGTAAAACAGGCATTCTTACACCCTGCCTATAACAGTAGGCATTGATTGTACTTCTCTAGGAAACAATTTGGCTGTATACAGTCAATTCTTGTTACTCCAAGTAGTTACATTTTATAGTCACCATTAACACTGAGTTAGTGAATACTGAACCATTGCCTTTTGGGGATATGCAGGGTTTGGTTACTATGAACCTCTGATCACAGTATTTTTGTCAACCAATCAATATATACCTTGTTTTACATGTTTCTGTTTAAAGACACCTTACTTAATATGCTGTATATTGCTGATTCATTAACATTGAATTCAAGGTCAATAGCACCATAACTCAGACCTGAATGAAGCTTATCAAACACACATATTTTTTCTGCAAGGCATATTGCAACCTTCTTGTGCTTAGAACACTAGACAGCACTTTCAGTACAGTGTTCGTGGGTCATTTTAGAGAGCAAAATCACACACACACAAAGCACAAAAATGAAAAATAAAGACTCTACATCAACCTGAAAATGACACTTGTCTGCAGAATAACAGACATGAAGGCAAGAGCAGCGCCTTGTCCCACCTCAGCTGGGAACATGCATGACAGGCGACTCAAAATTGTCCACCCTTCACGTGTCAACGAATGACTGTGAAAGCCCAGTGAGTACTGACCTGGGGGTGACAAATACATTTTAGCAAGTAGGTGAATTTGTAACACAGAAGATGCAAAAAAAAAAAAAAAAATGAGCATCAGCTGTATCTATTGAGAATCTAAAATGCTCACGCACACTGAAAGGGTCAGGTGATTCTAGACTTGATTTCACAAGCGCCTTTGGAACTGGTCCTATTTCAGGTGAAGATTCCTCTGAGTCTCAGAGTGGGGTCTTGACTGGGAAGAACCACCCTGTTTCACAGCAGCAGTGAGAGTTCAAGTCCCACTTCCCCCCTTGGATTGACTGACCAGGAGCATCCTTAAGCCAGGCAGTCTTCCCTCCCTCACAGGCTCCAGGCTCTGTCCTCTGGGAGTTTTAAGTCCCCACAAGGACCAAGCCCTTCCCAAGTTTGTGCTGAACCCCAGTTCTGGGGATGGCCAGGAAGTCATAGCCCCTTCTCTCAATCAGACTTATCACCTGAGCCTCTCCCCCTCTAACTTGTTTGTCACACTGTTGTCTGCAATTCAAATTTAACTGGATGTCCTGGTTTTCTTTTTTTCCTCTCAATCTGGTAACTATACACACTTTACAGATGAGGAAACTGAGGCTCAGTGAGAACAAGTGAGTTAACTGACTTGCCCCAAGAGCGCACAGCCAGTGGGAGAGCCAGAGCCAGCCTATCCGATGTCCAACAATGAGCTAACTCCTCAGCCTCCCAGACCTGTGCTTCTGTGCCCAGGCCAATGCCTGATGAGTTGTCTTCATCCATGTACTCTGATGACTATCTTACAGTTGAAATGTCATAGTCTTCAGCAAGGGGTTTTCATGTCTATACTTAATCATTATTAGTAATTATTTTTCTTATTATAAAATATATACCAATAGTGTTATCATATAATGGAATACTATACACCAACGAAAACTGCTACACAAAACAGATTGGTGAGTTTTTATGTATTTATACACATTAACTTAAAAAATATATATATTGAACAAGAATCCAAATACAAAAGAGGACATTCTATATGATTCCATATACATGAAGTTCAAAAATAGGCAAAGTAATCTGTGGTGATAGAATAATGGTTCCTGGGGGGCTGTGCAGAGGTGGGGGCACAGGGAGGGTTACTGGGAAGGGACACAAAGCAACTTTTTGGGGTTTTGATAATGAAGATCTTAATCTAGGTAAAGGTTACATATATGTGTAAGTATATGTAATCCAAGCTATTTGTTTAAGATTTGCATACTACTCCATTTGTAGGTTATACTTGAATGAAAAACTAAAAACAAACAAGAAAATTAATACATGCCCATTGTAAAAAGTGAGTGAAGTACAGATAAGCATAAAGAACAAAGCCCAAGCCATGTTATTTCCACACTGGCTGGGGGAGATCACAACTAACATCTTAAAGTGTATCCTTCCAGGTCTTTCCCCAGGAGCATTAAGTTTTCATGAGCATTTTTCCTAAGGAATCTGGGGCCTTGCATCAGTCAGCAGAGAAACTAATTTATTTAGGAATCTGAATTTCCACTTACCCAGAAAGCCCTGACAAAACTGGGTTTCATTTGACCATTTTTAGAAGAGCGTGGAACAAGTAAGTGAAAATAGAATTAAAATCAAATTGAATACAGATTTTCAGTGATATGAGTTAGAATTTGATTTTAAATACAATATAAAACGAAAGCTTAGTGAGGCTGAAAAGGGCTCTTGAGCCTCCTGGGATCCAGAGCGCCACCTCCTGGTCATGGTCTGCAATGACATAATCCCATCATCTAAAAGCAGTCTTCCTACTTACAAGCCCAAAATGATACCTTTTATGAGTCTATATATGCCTAAATATCTTGCCAGACATGTTTGTTTCCCTAGTGCATTACACAAATCCTAGCACATAGAAGTCGTTTAATAAAAAGTTGTTGGATGAATAGAAGGATGGATGGCAAACAGGTGGACGGACAAAAGGATGGAAGGGCATTCATGTGTCATTGTGAAATGAGGAAATAATCTCTGCCCTACTCATCTCCTTTTTTTGTTTTTAATAAAAACGATGACTTGAGATATATACATATATATTTACTGGTCAAGTGAATTAATATATCACCTCACATATTAGCAGTTACCTTTCTGTGATGAAAGTAGCTGAATTCTTCTCTTAGCATTATTTCCAGTATTCAGTAGTGTTAATAGCTGTACCTTAAATCTCGACTTATTCATCCTACATAACTGCAACTTTGTACCCTTTGACCAGCATCTCCCCATCTCTCCACCCTTGGTGACCACCGTTCTGCACTCTGCTTCTATGCATTTGACTTTTAGATCCCACAAATAAGTGAGATCATGGACTTTTTTTTTTGTTTTAAGTAGATTAGATAACCATTGGAGGAAACCAGATGGATGTAAGTAATTACTATGACAGCCCAACGCCAGGGGGGTAGAGAAGTCACATGCTGATCAGGGTGAGCCATGCAAGTGCAGGGACAGGTGCTGTGTTAACAAGAAACTCAAATAAAGGTGAAACATCTTGACAGTTTAACAGGCACCTGACAAACGTATTACATGTTAGCGCTTCTCCCTTTCCTATTCCTTTACAATCCAGCTCACAAATCCTTTCCATGGGATCAGAGCTGCTGAGAATGGAGATTTGTCCTTTCCTGGGCTCATTCGAAGGTGAGGCAATGTGATATTTTCCTGCTGTCAGTTTTTACAGGCCAGAGTCACTGCACGTCTGGTTGTCAGCTGGCCCGTCAAAGCCCCCCCAAGTTAGGGAAAGTGGTTTGAGGCATCAGTGTCCGGCTGCCTGCTGGAGGGGTGACCACCTGCGTGTGTGCACTGTGGATAGCATTTGACAAGCATTGTGCTGGCCTTGCTTCCAGGTGCAGCACAGCAGGGGCGCTGGTCCGCTTAAGGGCAGCATGATATAGCAGAGAGTACGAATGAAGGGTCAGAACGCTGGGTTTTGACACCCCTCAGCTAAATGACCTTAAGAAAGTTGGCTTGCCCTTGCCATTATATAAACCATCTTATTAGAAAAGTGTATCAAGATAATGCCTGGAAAAACATGTTGTAAGTTAAAGCACTGGACCCAAGTTAAAGTGTGGCTATTATAGAACCCCAAATGAATGTGACCCCACTGTGACCTGAGAGAGCTCAAAAGCTACAGGGACTGTCACCTGCATTGATCTGGACCCAGATTCTACTTATGGAATCCAACCCCCTTTTAGCAGCACCATCACAATCTTATTTCACATTAAGCCTACAACCCATCAAGACCTATGCCCTACTGGCTTTTATTTAATATGGGCTACACACCTTCAACTATCACCCACTTTGGGCACTGATTAAACTAAATGTAGACCTTGAATTACACTTGCACTAGGTAAATTGAATATTACTGCTCTGCTCCCTCTATATAGAATATGAAAATATGTTATTACTACTTTGGCCACTCTATATGTTCTCTCCCTGCTGACTTGATGACATATTCACATTTCAACCGTGTACAATCCACCCATTCATTCACTCAATATACATTTTGAGCACCTACTGATCCCTGGACACTGTGTGAGGAGCCAGGAGATACAGAGGGCATATCTGGCGGAGGGTGGCAAATGCCATCGGAGAGGCATGTGGGCTCTGAGAGCAGGGCATTCCTATGACTGTCAGCAGCAGTAGGAAGGTTTCCCAGCCCCAGAGGTGTGGCAGGGGCCAACTGCCATCCTCCTCTTTCTGAGCACATCACTGGACTGTATTTTCCAGCCCCAATAATTCTTAGTGCCTCCACATTAATGGCCAGGTCTTTCTTCCTGGGCAAACAAAGGCATGAAGTCCACAGTGACAGGTGCCTCATGATTTCTTCAGCCTCCTGAGCAAAGAAACCACAGGTGGCAACAGCTAGCCTGCTCTTATCTTTCTAACCGAATCACTCCACCCTAGCCCCCTTGCTCACGCACACATTCATTCTGCAAATATCAGTAGAGTTCCTACTGTGGGCCTGTGCTGTGTCCGGGCTCCACTCCCGTCTCTTAAGTCCTTTCTGAGTCCAAAATCTCCACAATGGGGAGCAGGTGCATTCTTCACATGGGTGGGTCCCCTTCCCAAGCACTTTTATCCCAGCCAAGATCAAGGTCTGAGGCTCTGCATCCCTATAGCTCTGGTTTAATACTCACAGGCACTAAGAAAAGGTGCCGAGGGAAGGAGGGAGTTCGAGGAGTCAAGGCACACCTTATCCTCTAGGATCTAGGTCTATTCACTAGCAGAGCTCTGTAGTGAGAAAAATCCAGACCGCAAGTAAAGACAGACCCGAGTCCCAGATCGGCAACCAACTTTGTGACTGTAGATATGGCCCTCTGGGTTTCATTATAAAACACGGTGAGCAGTAGGCTGACCAGATGTACTGTTTGAAATGGGAGAATTTTTGTTCTCTGTCCTGTTTAAAACAGTACATCTGGTCAACCTACTGAGTAGACCAGAAGGTATTTGAATTCCCATTCAGCTTGCGATACTCTGGTTCTATGCTAATCCCTAATTCCTGGGTGACTTCCCACTCTCTTCTAACTTAGGTTTATAGAAGAATAAACATTTTACAGAAAGACTCAGAAGATGGGAGACAGATATTCGCCAGCCTTCCCATAACAAAATATCTGCTGGCAATAAGCAGCCCAAAGCCGGCACACAATGGTTAGGGTTACAGCTTGGGAGTATCCTAAGCTTCTTTCTTCCTTGCCTGTAACCTGATTCCTTTCGGGACCAGCCTAATCTTGAGTCCAGGCTCACGCTCCATGCTAACTGTCAAGCCAGGCTCACGCTCCATGCTAACTGTCAAGGTCAGCTTGAATCATTTATGGAATTTCTACACTGGAACGGTTTGGGACATAGTCTTTGCAGATGTATTATTCATCCTTTCATGTCTTCAGGAACTTCATAATGAGCCATTTGGATAGGTCAGTCCCTTCACTTTCTGGCCTTCACTTCACCTGTAGATAAAGAAGACAGTTCCTCCAGCGCTACATTGTCTTTGGTTCTGTGACTGCAAGTGTTTCAGCCTGAGATTCCACAGAAGCTCACAACCAGCAACTACATAGACAAAAAAAAAAAAAAGCCATCTGATGATCAAATGCAGGATTATGCAATTAGCAAAGGATGTTGATCACATGAGTCAATTGCAGCACATGCAAATGTATGCTAAATTACATAAATATAGGTTTGCATTCACTCTGGTACACATATTGAGCTGTAAAATTAAGGAAAATATAGAAGTTAATTATGAGATGGGAGTGGTAAACATAGGGTTTGTGCACTAGGCCAATTAGGATTATTAGCCGAGTAACCATCTCACACCTCAAGTGGGGTGTTCCAGGCATTTCAGGCCCAGAGTCTGACTACAGTGTAGTGAAGTTACCAGGTTTCATAGGACATGGAACACATGCTTCGTTTTTACATAACACCTGTCACCCGGAGAACCCCAGCACTTGGGACTGGTTGGATTGGCTCACTGAGTTACCCAACACACATTGCCAAGGTGGGCAAGGCTTCGTGTTCTGGCTTAGAGAAGAAATGCTGGATCCTAATCATTCTCCAACTCTTAAACCTGCCACAAATGATAAACCAAAAAGCCCCTGAAGTAGCTCTTAGGTGAGTGCACCTAGTAGCCTATAGGACCTTCCATGGAAAGGTAAAAAAAAAAAGCGTCCTGCACAGGTAACCACAGTGCGAACCTAGGTTCTGAAAGCAGGCTGCTAGGATTTGAATCTTGGGTATACCACTAATTCTTCAACAAGTTAGTTTAGGTCGCTGTGCCCTGGTTTCCTTATCTCTGTTATGGAGACAATAATACCACCTTTCTCTTGAAGTTGTTGCAAGGATAAAAGGAATCATTACCTACAAAAGCACAAAGAACACTGTCTGGCACACAGTAAACACCAATAAGTGACTTATTTCTTGCTAACTTGTTTTCCCTATTCATTAGGGCCTACTATGTGCAACGCACTAGGCTAATGATAATGGCTGGCCACACCCACACAGGTTCCTTCCTTGCATTAGGATTAGGGAGGAAATACACAAGTAAGTGCAGTGAAGCAATATGTGAGATGTACTGTTTGAATGTTACAAAATGCTTAAGGGGGCATTGTTTCTGCAAAGCAACTGGAGAAAGTATCATTGAAATCAGGCCACATCAGCTAGCCAGCATGAGATTTTTAGCAGAGGGGAAACTGGTTGGAAAGTTGTAACATTCTAGGTAGAGCATACCTTATGTACAAAGACGCTGAACTCAGAAAATCCAAGACAACATCAAGTGATTGCCAAAAGTGATGGGTAAGGCTGGAAAGCAGCTTTGAGGCCAATCATGGCTGGTGGGTGGGTGGGGGAGCAAAAGGATCTTGTTGTCAATCCCTGAGTGCTGACTTTATCCTGTGAGCCACAGAGAGTCCTTGGAACATTTTAAATGAAACATTTTAGGACAAAACAGTTAAAGGAAGAGGAATCTGGCAGTGTGAGCTAAAAGAATGGAAAAGGGAAAATACTGGTGACAATGTGAGCTGGGAGGGGCTCCTGCAATCGCACCAGTGGCTTAGAGCAGTCAGGTGACAAGGGTAAGAATGAAAAGAAATGCAAGGGACATAGGAAGGACAAGCTGACAGGACTCAGTGACTAAAAGCATGTGCAGAGGCTTGCTAGTACATTACGCAAACATGGCTCTACCAGCAGGAAGCAGCATAGCGCAAATGTTCTGAACAGGGGCGTGAGAGTCGCACAGGGAGGAGTCCCTGCTATGCTCTTTGCTAGCTGTGTTACCCTTGGCCAGTTTTAATCTCACAGAGTTACCTTCATCTGCAAAACAAGAATAAAAACAACTTACTTCTAGGGATGTGGTGAAGATCAAATGAGAGAATGTAATAAGGTAAAACACTTGCAAAATGCCTACTTCATAGGGAGCTCTCAGTAAAGGCTGGAAAAAAGATTGCTCATGGCCCCAACTAGAGGATACCAAAAAATAAATAAGCAATACTCTGCACTCGAATTCTCCTGCACATGGTTTGCGTTCTGATGATTCAAAAACTCTTTCCAGATCTTGCAGAACCACCAGCATCACCAGCTTAGTCACTATATTAAGACCCACAGAAGTGCTGGTTGACACATATTTGGGTCAGATTAAAGCAAACTGACTCACTATGCTGATCTTGAGCCAGAAAAAGAGCAGTGAGGAACAATCCCAGATCCTACTGATGGAATTGGACCATGAATTTGGGTAAATGTCTCCCGTATTTTCACCAAGGACCTCACCATTTTCCTTCTCCTGCCTCGCGGGCAGGGCCAGCATCCACATGCCTTTCCCGAATTCCTGTGTCTAAGGTTGTAGAGATGATCCATGGGGCTGCTAACCAGCCAGCTGGTGTGTGAACTTCGAAGGCCTGTGGACACAGCTGCAACCCACTGGCCTAAGGGCGGGGGATGGCGGACCGTGACCCACACCTTGACAGCAGCAGAACCAGCGGCAGAGGAATATTCAGGCAACATGCAAAAGCAAACTGATTCTATCATACAGGCCACTGGAGTTTGGAAATTATAGAGCCGAATCTTGGCCTGATCCATTTGCTGTCACTACATGGTTGTGCTCACGGCCAATGTCTTATTGCAAAATTACCCTTCAGCCAAACTGCTGTTCGTTTACAAAAATACCTGGAACCCTCTGAGACAATCCTTTATGGGTCCAGAAAGACCAAAAAATAGCAACCATGAAGCAGGGATTGGCCCATCTGTCAAACTTCAATGCCTATGCCTTTTCCAATTTCCAAGGGAAGCTCAGCATCAGCAAAAAGCTATACAATGTTGAGATTCGAGTAATCAAGTCTGCTCTCCCATATCACCGGCGAGACAGCCGCAGCTCAGAGTTAAATAATTTGACACAGCACATGATAATTTCACCTATGAAAATCAGTAAGTTAGCAAGAGATTTGACCATATTAAAAAGACAATTTCAAACTTTCTTTTTTTTACATACGTTGCCTCTGTTGATGCCCCACCATCAACGAAGGCTTTATGTCACGAATGTTAGCAGCCTTTCACAGGGGCTCAGAGAGGTAAGTGGCTTTCCCTAGGCCACAGGGCATGCAGGTACCACAGCCAAGGCTAGAGCCAGAGTCCTTGCATTCTAAGCCAGTTGGCAAGGATGAACTGAATCCAGTCCTATGTCCAGGCCTGTGCTTAGAGCAATTAAGATGTTTGTGTGCCCGGGAGCAGAGACAGAAGAAAAAAGAGCAGGAGCGGCAATACGTATGTACCAATAGAGCCAATAAGCTAGATGGGAAACCTTACATTATGATGCACTTTCTAATTCAACTGAGAGAGAAGAGTATCTTAAGAGTATTTTTCCTCTTCAATGTATCTTTCTCAAGCATTTCTATAAATTAAGTCCTAAAGAAGGATAATAAAGCAGGCCTCTAGTTGTAAGGCTTCCAAAGACACTGCACATCATTGCCCACGGCTGAGTACAGCCACACCTACAGCTGGGGGTGGGGGGATGGGGGGGTGGGAGGCAGGAGAAAGGCACACAGGATGCAGACTCAGTTGGTCAGGAGAAACAATTTCCTGGCCAAACAATCTGGCTACTGGGAATCTCTTTCCCCAGAGTGATTAAAACCAGGAAAAATAAAAACAAAAATAAATATTGATTTGTCTGGATTATAATAATATATAATAACTATTACTGAGCACATGCTAACATTGTGCTGAGCACTTTACATCCTTTATCTCATCTAATCCTCACAACAGACTCTTAGTTAACTGGAACTCCAACAACTGGCACATTTTTTTGCCGGCTGCTTGAGATTTTGCCAGTTGGTTAAGAGTGCCGGAGAATCTATTTACATTTATCCAGCATCTACAAATCCCCATGGGTGCTGGTTAACTGAGAGTCTACTGTAACTTGATCCCTATTTTAGTGAGGAGGAAAAAGGCGAGGCTCAGAAAGGTAAAGTAATTTGCCTGAGGTCACACAGCTATAATGATGAGGTGAGCTTTGGACCAAAGTCCAGTTCATTCCAAGTCCTAACTTCTATCCACATGTTATCCCCTTTCAAGGAAGATAACTGACTAGAAGATGCCTCTCTGTTTCTAGACCCCGAGTTTCTCTAAAAAGCAGCCATCTACGATACAACACTGATATAACATTATTCTAACAATTACGCCACGATAACCAGCATCTAAAAATATTGATTCACAAATATCTTTCCCTTTTTAATAAAAAAGGGACATCATTTTATGTTATTCAAATTAACTTGAAAGCAACTACAGATTTTTACTCCAAAGGCTGAATTTGTAACAAAGCTTAGCACTATTTAAAAAGCACATTTTGTGGGCAGACTCAAATGCAGTTACTCCAACCAATTTTCATACTGAACAACACTGTGAGCTTTTAGTGAGCATTTGCAATTAAAGCTCAGAGAGCTATCTACTTCTTTTGGAAGATCCTAAGTATTTACCAAAATTAAATGTGTATGTCCTATTCCGTCTCTGTACAACATGGTGAAGGACAGTGAACAGTTAAACTCCACCAGAGTAATCTGGGTTCATGAGGTATATTAGGTCAAACCTGAAAACCATGACTTCAAGGGGAATTCACATGTGCCAAGGAGTTGCAAGAAATCTGTCTGAGGAAGAAGTGGTTTGTTAGAGGATTTGGTGACTGCCTGTAACCCTGTGGGGAGATGCCCCAGCCTGACTCAGCTGAGTAGAAGCCTCTTCTGTCTTCCTGGCTCTGATTCCAACTGAGAGACATCTGAGGTTTAACTAACCCACTTCAGCTGACTTCAGTGATCATCCCAGGAGAAACTAGGCTGCCTCCAGTGACTCCAAAGCAGCCATTTGAAAGACTCAGAAAAGCAGATAAATTGTCCAAATGAAGTCCATGGCCCTGGAAAAAAGAGAAAGATGCGAATCAAACTGGGGGCCTCCCACATGGGAAGCACACACCAGTTGAGCATATGGGTCTGCACAGGCCGGGGCCAGAACCAGGACCAGGACTTGATCCCTGACCCCCGCAGCTGCAAAGCAAGCACCCAACACGCGGAGCCATCCAGCATCCCCACATAAAAACATTTTCAAAGGAATGGTAAATATGAGATCATTTTTTCTAACGTTATTGAGCACCAAGTATGTGCCAGGCATTGAACTTGGTCCTGAAGATAAAGAAGTTAAAAGACAAGGTATCTTCTGGACTTGGTGAGATGGCACCCAAAACTGGGGCCTTACTCAAGTAACATTTATCAAGTCCCTGCTCTGGCTCAGGCACCCAGATGGGCGCTAGGGGGAGAAAGAGACAAGAAAGTCCCTTTCCCTGTGTAGGAAGGGCGTCTGTAACAGATGCCTATGATGAGAATAGGATGTGAGGACTCTGCCTAAAGAGGGTCAGCAGTTACACTTTACTACCAGACTTTAAGCAAAGGGTAGCAATTGCTGATCAGGAAGGTTATGGGATTCCAGCACTGACTGGGACTTCTTCATGTAATAAATTCCTGCCCTCATTCCCTGTATATATACTTTTTTAGTGTTCTGGAGCCTGGTAAAAGGGGTTCTTCCGATCCACTGATAAGTGCGAAGTCTAAATGATCCTCAGCTCTATGACAATTTTAAGATCAGATGATGCAGTAAGAACGAGAACAGAACTCAAGCTCCAATTCTATAAAAGGGTCCTCAGTATTCTGTATCCTATTACCCCCAAAGCATTTTTTAAATTCAGATAAATTACTCAATAAATGGCAGCAACTGTTGGCTGCTGCAGCTGAGTCCAGGGCTACAAATACCCAACCCACACTCATCAGTTGAGTGCAGTTCCCAACAGGAAGTCACAGGGGAGTTAGAGGGGACTTTACAGAGACATTGGGCAGGCTCTGACCACCCCTAGCTCCACAGCCAGCACAAGCCAGCTCCCAGGCACTCTGACCTCCTGCATCCCTTGTGTTCACCCTCTTGAAACCCTGCCCAGATGTGACCCAGGACAATTCATTTGGGGGCAGAGAAACCAACTAGCTAAGAGGACCGGGGAGGCTTGAGATACAGTTGTGAGCAGCTGCCATCTAACCCAGCACGTGGAGCTTTGTGCAATTGAAAGCTCTAGACAGCTGTCTTGTGGTGGCTGTGGCAATGTGTGCTGCAGAATAAAGCACAATCCTGCATTGCCCCATGGGGTCAGGAAGTAGAGTTGGTGAAGCGCTTGGGAGGCAGGAAGTGGCAAGAGAGCAAGAAGGAAAGGTCTAGGAGCCCTCTAGCTAGAGCAACTCCTTCCTTGGCCCCTTGGCCACCCTTTCAGCAGGGCTGAAGGGCTTGATCTTTTCACACCCTGTGTGTGAGGCTCTGGTGATCCTGAAAATGGATACGATTCTGAAATCCTGAAAGTTATCATCAAATCTAGACACCTCAGATGAAGCCCCTCTTCCCCTTTACTTCTAATATTTTTTCATTGCTTAATGCTGAACGCGTTATATGTCTCATTCCTCCGAGTTGTACAAGCCGTAAGGGTGGCAGCACAGTCAAAACACTGGTCTAACTCTGGTGAGACACAGGTTACACAGCATGAGGAACAAAAGAGAAACAAATGTGCAAATATTCCGTTAGATGATATAACTAATAACTGAAAATCATATTTGATGGGGAAATAAGAAAAAAAATTTCCAGTCTGTACCCTCACCCTTCTTTCTTGTCTGTGCAGTAAACATAAGTCTTCAATAGATTTATATCTTTCTTTTACACTCACGCTGTATTTCAAATCTATGCACTTACACATTGAATAGATTTCAGCTTGTTTGCTTTTTTTACCTTTATCTTAAGGGGTTAAGACTTTAAAACTATATCATTTCATTTTTAATAGAGCCACTTTCCACCAGTCAGTGAGTTAGGTTATAATTTCACATGCTTCAATGAGCATTAACAATTGTTATTAAAACAAGAACTATATATTCCAGTTTTTCTATATTTTTTGGTTGAGGGAGGGGGTAAGTGGTTAAAGGGCTGGTCTAAGATGCCAACCACATTGCTTTCATAGGAACTTTCAGAGGTAGGGGAATGGGATATTCTCATGAATCTGGAGCAGGTAGACCTGGATCATGATCCCAACTATACCGATAACTTGGCCATCACCTAAAAAAAAAATCTTTTTGTGCCTCAGTTTTCCTCTCAATAAAATGGGCACAACTATGCTGCAAAGGAAGTAAAGACTAGCACCAGCACTACGGAGAAAATGGCTTTCAGTTAAAAGCCCTTAGGAATAAACAGACTTTTAGCTTCAAATCCCAGGGCTGCCTGCCACTTACCTCGAGACTTGGGTCTGTTACCTAAAAATGCTCTGCTTCTCTTTCAGAATCATTGAACCCATGGTTAACACCTGTGCTGAGCATTAAAGGAGATGCCATCTGTGCAGCTTCACCGGAGATGGCTGCTCCTTGCATTACTTGCCCTGCAAGTGTCTGGCTCTGAGACACCTGGGGCATGTATGGTCCCGTAAACCACAGATGTGAAGGCAATAGTCAGTGCCTCCACACAAACCAGCTGCTTCTTACGAGTCCCTTTAAAGAGAACTCCTGGGCTGAAAAAACTTAAGGTAGGCGAGGCAGAGCCGCACTCCTTCGGGCACCGGGAGGGAGGAGGGGCAACCCAACACACTGGGAAGCATACAATTCGTAAAGCAGAAGCACCCACTCCCCACCTTTTGTTGATGGGTTTATAACCATGCCTTGCTCCAAAAAGGTGTATGGGGCTCAGCAAGAACCGCGGCGCAGGACAGTGGTGAGGCCGTGCCCAGTGACCGTCGCTTTATTTTCAATCTGAGAGCACAGGCGGCCGCCCGCTTCTGAGCGTCATCGCAGCAACCACCGGCGCTCAGGTCGCTGTGCTTTCTTGAGCAACACTTGCCTGAAGCTGGCATTGGCCCGCACCCAGCCGGCCGGCCGGCGGCGAGGAGAGGACAAGACACCACGGCGCTAACCGTCCCGGGTAGCCTCCCTGAGGTCGCGCTCCGTGGTGGGAAGAGCCACTGTTGCCACCGAGACCCCTGGCGCCACTGCCGCCCGCTGCGGTATGGCCACCGCAGCCTCACTATCACGGCATACCGGGCCTTGCATCGCGTCCCGGGTATAAATGTCCCGCTCAGCGAGTCAGCACCGGGTGACTCGTTGACACTTGAAGTTGAAATGGGACTGGGGGATCGCAACCCTGGGATTGCTGTAGTTTAGAGACGCGAGATTGCAAAAAAAAGGAGGAAGCGCTCGCACCAAACAGTCGACAGATGGGCGCCCTGATCTTGGTGAGGTTGGGCAATATATGCGGTCCCGCGACTCCAAGGCAGGCCCCCAGAGAAGGGGAAATGCTTGAGGGCACTGAACAGCGGGCCAAGCCGGCGAGGGCGCAAACAATCCGGGCACAGGCCGGGCAGCGGCGGCCCCGGGTTCCCCGGCTGGAAAAACGAGCGCGTTGGACTAGAGCGTCTCCCAATCCTATTAACCTAGAACTCTACAATATTCCGTGTGGAAGCGGCCCGAGGATCGGAAACAGGAAAAAGAGGGAACGCGAGGGAAGACGACCGGGAGGGGAAGGGAGGAGTGGGTGAGAGACCGGGAGAGGGAACGGCGGGCGCCCATAACAAACTTGCCGGGTTTTCCACCTGAACCCTCCTCCTCACACACCGGCCAGGACCCCAAACCCACCAAGTTTGGTCCCCAGGTGGCCAAGCCTCTCCCCATCCCACACACCAATTTCCAGAAGCCATGGGGCAGATGGTTTGGCAGCACAATAACGCCCGCCTGGGATGCAAGGGGAATGGTCTGGGCTGGGGTCAGGTGAGTGGGCCTGGGGCTGCGCACAGGCTCGCGGAGCGCCAACGCCCGGCGTCCCAGACTGCGTGCGGCGGCCGGGACAAACTTCATTCTCCAACTCTGAGCAAGAAGGGGTGTTTGCAAATTTAAAAAAAATAAAAGGAAAAAGTTGCTGAACTACCGCCCCCACTCCCCCCAGCACCCTCGTAGAGGCGGGACAGCGGGGCGGCACCTACACCGTGATTCGCCGGCGGCCCGACTAGAGGCTGGGATTGGCGCGCGGCCCCGGGCCCGGAGCGGCGGGCGTGGGGGAGGGGAGCGGCCCGCCCCGCCCGCGGGATCGGCTCGCGCCCGGAGCGGGTTAATTTCAAATCGGGGTTTGACTGCTGCTGGACGGTCACGCTTCCTCTGCCGCCCACCGGCCCGTCAGTCCCGCTCCCGGCGTTTCCTTCTGGCACCCACCTCGCCGCGGCGCAAGGACCGACGGACGGCCCGACGGACGGCCCGACTCTCGGGCTCCCAAGCCTGAGCCGGGAAGAGGTACCAAGAAGTTCCCGCTCAGCCTCTGCCCGCGCCAGCCGTGAGGTGAACTGACGGGGCAGAGGGACGCAGAGGGAAGCGGCACCCGGCCCACCGGCACCGGGCGAGGACTCGGAGGGCAGCGGCAGCGGCGGCCGTTTCCCGCCTCTCCCTCCGCTGGGGGGCCGCGGAGGGAGGAGCTGAGCTCCCGCGCAGAGGGGAGGGGGCCCGGGAGTGGGAGGGGCGGGGGTGCCGTGACTCGGGGCGCGGGTTTGCCCGCGCTCAAGCCCCGCGCAGCTAAGGGGCGGCGCTGGCCACGGCCTGGCTTTCCGCGCCAAATTTTTAAATCGAAGGCGGAAGATCCGGACCCGCCCCTGGCGCCGCCAACCAATCGCAGGCCCGCGGTCGGTTCTCTGATTGGTCAGGAGTGGTTGCCCTGGAAACCATGAGGATGCTGTCCGGGGACTGCAGGGCGGGCGGCGCGCGGACTGGGCTTTGGAGGAGGGACTACTATCCTGGCGGAGGGGGAAGTACGGCTCGTGTGGCGCCACGGCCCTGTACCTGATTACTGAGCAAACACAGCCTTTCATGGTGGGGGCCAACGTAGTGGCGTGAACTGGCCACCGGAATAGCAAGCGCTTTGCAGCTTTAGGAAATCCTTCGTAAAAAGTCTTAATCATAAGGCATTACTTAAGTGTACAGAATACGGTTGGAACTTAAGGACTGAATTTGGAAGTTTCCTATCAAGCTATTTCCCAAGGCGTTACTGCTGAGCCTATACACGTGTGTGTCTGGGGAGAAATTCAGGCATCTAGATGCAGACTTTCATCCACATCGTTGGGGTCGTGCCAGTTTAGCCAGAACCTGGGCTCGCGAGCTCAGTCTGTGAGCAGGTGGGTGCTTGTGCTGCAGGTGTGCAGGTGGGTCCATTCGATCGGGTCCGGAGAATGGACTGCCTTCTCTAAAGGTGAGAGAGGGCTGTCACTGGGAATTCCGTGGGCTGCTTTAAGGCTCGTGACAGCGGGTCGGTTTGCTGGAGGAATTTACTGGCGTTTGATGTAGTTTTTTCTGTCTAGTGGAGCCATCCCTTGTCTGGAATAAAATGTAAATATGGTTTGTCTGTTCTCGTTCATCTTTCTTTTAGTAACCCGCGGTGTCCATGAACGAATTTTCAACGGATCTCCTGCTTTTATTTTTCTTTAATTTTTCGATTTCTTTTTTCTTTAGAGATATTAAACTTTTTAATAGACTTGATTGGACTCCTTGAAACCAACAGGAGGAACTTCAGATTTGTTCATTTTTAAAGAAACTAAATGAATGAGAAATTTACAGGATGGAGTACGAAAAGGTACCATTTTAACTTCAGTATTCATCCTTTCAGTTTTAAATGCATTATCATCCAGATTTAACTCTATAATTTTCAGTATCCAATATCTTGTTAATGTCTCATCTTCATAAAGTTGGTTTCTGTAAAAACCCAGAAGGAAGGGAAATTTCATTTTTGAAGATGGGGGAGAGTTGCCAGGAGTTACAGTAATTGTTCTAATTTTTAATGGTTTGGTGTAAGTCTCAAAGAGAGAAACAGAAAAAAAGTATTTTTAAGAGTAGTTAAATTTGTTAATTTCATTGCAATATTTTTGAGAATTCTTGGGGGAAAAAAGGAATTCAGAAAGTGCTTTTGATATGATTTGAGACTGGATTTGTTTTTAGCATAATTTTCTACCAAATCACCAGCCTCTTTTACTATGGGGACTCATTTGAGAGAAAAAAACATTTTGTAAAATTACAAAAGAATTGTCAGTTGAGGTGTCTGAACTGGTATCTACTGCTAGGTTACAAAATATATGCTGGGAAAGCTGGGATGGCTCAGCGGGTTAAGCGCTTGCTTTGAAACCCCGAGGACCCAGGATCGAATCCCGGCTCCGGCCCAGGCGGACCCACATGCTGAACTGGGGTGTGCTTCCCAAATGCGGTGAGGCCCCCAGTTCAGTAAAAAAAATATATATATATATATATACATATATGCTAATTTCTTAAAAGATTTAGGTAGTAGTCAAAGAGGAGAATTGCTGTTGCTTTGATAGTCTGAGGTGAAGGTCAGCAACCTTTAGAAAAATCTCATTCTTGGGTCAGCATCTCAGATGCCCATGCTCAGGAGTGTCCCCGGTTGGATCCCTCACACTGACTTTCATCTAAGCACCATAGTTGGATTGAGGAGATTTGGGTTCAAGTCCTCTGTACTCTCTCTACCCTAGCTGTCCTCTTCTGCAGAAAAATAGGACTATAGGATTGGGTGAAAATACAAATGGAAAAGCACTGATAAACCCTAAGTAATCACAGGCATAGTCCCATTACTTTTGTTTCTAAAGTCACTGAGGAATTAGAGCTTTCTCTATTCTTTCTGTTGCCGTTACACGCATTTTCTTTAAAATAGATAGGAAGGATATATGAAGTCCCCAGTGTCCAAAAGTAGAAACATGGTCTTCATTAGTCTTATTTATGAACTGCTGTTAATGTACCCTCTTGTGTCTCAGTGGCAGTCCCTGCACTGCCAGGGAGTAGCCTTGTGACTCTGAATAACGAATTTTACTTCATCTATAAAGCAAAGGAGTAGATATTCAAAGGGCAGACCTTTCTGGTCAGAAATCCTACTGTTTGGCACTCTGGGTTTTGCTCCCTCCTAGATTTTGCCAACAAGTCTGACCATATGCTACCCTCACCTTCACCTCCTTGGCTCTGTAAATTCTACTTCAGTGGTGTTGTATTGAGTACCTACTGCAGCCACTGTGCTAGATAAATGATACACAGATGAATGGAACATGGTTTCTGCCATGGAGGCCTTATTACAGGGTCACACGTGAAAGTCGCGCCTATGAGTTGAAGATAACTCAAAATTATCACTCCTATTAGGGGAAACTGAGTGAACGGTATGCTCTGTGCTATCTTTGCAATTTTCCTCTAAATAAAATTATTTCAATGGAAAAAGTTAAAAATCGTAAGTTTTAAAGCTTTAATCCTTGGAACAGAAGATGAAAAAATTAAGTTCATGCTGGGTTGCAAAATTAAAAATGGGAAATTTAGCTTATAGACTGGACAAATATAAACGATCATTGGAATATAGTTATTAATTTAATCAAATCTACAGTCACATTAGGCATTCTTTTTTTTTTTTTTTAAGATTTATTGTTTTGAGAGAAGGTGAGAGAGAGAGACAGACCGAAGGGTGGAGGGTCGAGAGCAGTCTCCATAATTGTACATCATTAGTTTTGACATAGTTTCATGCCACATGGGTGGATGTGGGACAGAACCGAACTGTGGGCCTCCTGCACGGTAGGCGAGAACCTTCACCACCATCCTGGCGGTTACCAGTTGTGCCACAGTTCAGCACATGGGTTTGCACGGGCAGGGCCAGGATTCGATCCTCAGACCTTGTAGTTGTCAGATAAGCACTCAACCTGTTGAGATATTCTGCCATCCCCTAGGCATTCTTTTTCTTAATAATATTATATTTCTTTTATAACTTCTAGAGTCAAAAACTATGTGATAAATCTTGTTTTACAGCACATTTAATTGTTGTTTTAAATCAGGAAAATCTCTTTATTGAACCACACACAAGGGGACTACTGAAAACACCTCTGAAAGAATCCACTGCAGCAAATATAGTATTGACAGACATTGCGCCTGACTTTGGCCTTTTAACCACACCAACCAAGCCCAAGGAAATCTCCCAGGGAGAACCGTGGACACCAACAGCCAACCTGAAAATGCTCATCAGTGCCGTGAGCCCTGAGATCCGCTACAGAGATCAGAAAAGGGGGCTGTTTGACAACAGAAATGGATTACCCGAGTCCAAAGATTGTTTACATGTAGGTTTCAGAAGACTGAGTGGAGACTGGGGGATTTGGGGGGCCAGGGGAGTAACTTGCAGAAGTGCCAGCCATAGAAAGCATTGTACCCTCAGACTCTTATTAGACTCCTTTAGCACGCTGAAAAGGTTTGGACCCCATCAAATATAGCACTAAGAATTCTGAACATTTGCCTTACTTTCTGTCAAAGCATCCCTTTCAGATCTGCCAAGCAGTTTATACTGGCTTCCCACCTTCCCCCACATCCCCCACCATTTCGCTCTTGAAGCGAAGCATCTGTATCATAGTTAGTCGTAGAGCACAAGTGCCCCCAATAGACCTGTCAAGCTGTATTTCAGAATAAGACATTATTTGCCTCTTTCTTTGTAGGAACACTTATCTGGAGACGAATATGAGAAATCCCAACCAAGTCGAAAAGAGAAAAGCTTAGGGTTGTTGTGTCATAAGTTCTTAGCACGATACCCTAAGTACCCCAACCCTGCTGTGAATAATGACATCTGTCTTGACGAAGTAGCCGAGGAACTTAGTAAGTATGTGGAGAGCTGACTGAAATGGTTGATAAAGTGACTTCACTCCTTCAAACCCCCACTCATCTAGTCAGTTTGTAATGACACAAATAAGGCCACAGGGAATTATACATCTCTAAAGCCCTATTAATTTAAGATTAAAGTGTGTAGTTTCCAGTTTCAGTGAGTCTTAAAACAGAAGCCAAAAAATCACAATGGTGATTACTTCTGACTGCATTTCAAAAGTTCTGAAGCTTTGAAGGAAGGCAACACTGTTTTTTAACTGAAACGATTTTGCACTTCTCTCTTGGTTCTCTCCAAAAGCCAAGCTACAAAATGTCATCTTCATAGTTTATGATGAGGATCAGCTTATGGGGAGGGCGGGGGTGGGTGCCCCCTGCCACTCTACACTATGTGGAGGACCAACGCTTGTTCTGAATGTTTAGCAAAATTCCTATGTCCCCCTCCCCCTTTTCTTCCTCTCTTCCTAGACTCAAATCTAGTTATAGCTAAAATGAGGTCTGGCACATTTGAGGTACCTTCGGAGTCACAAAAATCTAATCTAAAACTGAAGATATATATATATATACATGTATATATATATACATATATATATACGTATATATATGTGTGTATATATATATATATATATATATATATATATATAGCTATTATCTCATGAAGAAAGTTTTGCCTTTCTAATACATGTTTATAAATGTCAAACTTTATTTCACATTTTAAGAAAATTCTATTTAGATTCATCTATTCACATACACTTCATGGGGGGAAAGCCGGGACGGCTCAGCA
>PVKE010005884.1:8749-56923 GCA_004027555.1 Craseonycteris thonglongyai
ATAGTTATTTCTATTTTACTTTTTGACAGATAGAGAGAGAGACAGAGACAGAGACAGTTAGAGAACCGAACTGTGGGAACTCCCCAGTTCAGCACGTGGGTCCTGCCTGGGCCGGAGCCGGGATTCGATCCTCGGTCCTCATGGCCTCAAAGCGAGCGCTCAACCCGCTGAGCCGTCCCGGCTTTCCCCTATTTTTTTTCTGACACTGAGAAAAAGTGTCAGACATTATGAAAATTTATTCCTAAGAACTTCATTGTTCATTTCCTCCTCCTTGTCCACAAAATTCTTGTGTATTACCATAATACATGTATCACACTTAAGAAATTTATGGTGGTTACCTGGAGAGGGGGGAGGAGGGGGGAGAGAGAGTTGTGGGGGGAGGTGGGAGTGGGCACCGGATATATGGTGGTGGAGGAGGAGCTGATTCTTGGGGGTGGGCACATAAAGCGATGCATGGGTGACGTGATGTGGACTTGTACATCGGGAAACTATCTAATTGTTTCCAACCAATGTCACCTCAGTAAATTTAACAATTAAAAAAAAAAAGAAGAAATTTAAGTTGATATAATACTCTTATCTACTATATAATCTTTAGTCAAATAACCATTTATGCATCTTATAGCTATTTATTTTTCCCTTCAACTCAGGATCTAATCAAGGATCAAATCATTTGTTATCACTTCTCCTTAGTCCTTTTGTTTCTAGTAGAATTCTACTTTTTAAAAAAGTCTTTCATGACATTGATATTTTGCTGTCTCTTAGCCTCTTGTTTCACCATTTGGAGTCATTTGAATTTTTCTCATCATTGCAATCAGGTTAAATATTTTCAGTAGAAACACTACCAATGTGATATTTTATCTTTCTCAGTTCATTAATTTAAGAAGCACATGTCAACCTAACCTATCATTAGTTATATTAAATCAAATATTTAGTTAAAATGATGTTTATGTGATAAAGTCCTGTTAAATGGTTAAATATTATCTAGATTCTAAGTTTGTTGTATAGTATCTACCAGATTGTCTCTATATTTAAATTTTTGTATTCTGCATATTTTAAAAATTAAAAGTATTAGTTATATAATGAAATATTCCATCTTTAGCATCATACATTCTACCTCAATGTTAAATTTTTTAATCCTCACCTCCTTTTTCCATACCAGAGTTTAATGTATTTTGAACTTTGGAATTCATCATTTGTATACTTCTATTTTCCGACAACAGATATTATAGTATTTTTATATGGTTTTATTCACTGTTACAGTGGAAAGCAAGTCCTTTAAGGTCATTTCTTTGAGTATCATTGTTATTTCTACAACCCAATAAAATCAAATATCACTAAATGACCAATATCTTGACCATGAATGACTGCAGTCACAAGATGTTAGGCTTTTCAGACAACTAATATTATGTTTTCATACATTTAATACACAGAATGTGTATGATGAAATGAGTTGTATTCTGTTAGTGTTGCATTACACATCAAGCAATTGATTAATAACCTTTTATTAAACTTCATTATTCCAATTGGCAATTAGCATAGGCATGAAATCACCAAGAATCATGCACTTCTATTTATAGAGTACAAATGCAGCACTTTGACATCACTTAAGCATTTGCCATGTGGAATTAAATATCTCTCATCAGTGTTATATTTTGACCTGTACTTAGTCTAATTGAATCACATTCACTTGAATCTGATAACTTAAAGTTTTGATAAAAGATAGCACTTTAATATTACTTGTAACCTCATTCTTATGCCATGTTGTTTTGGGTAACCTTGTTTGCCAGTGTTTAATTAGAAGTGCCCAGCACCATTTTGCCAAGAGGAAGTTATCCCAAAAAAGAAGATATCCGCAAGAGCTATGGTGTTTATCTTGCATCACACTAACTCTCTTGCCAAATGATTTGGGCTGTTTGCCATTGTACATCCCACGTGTCAGTCTGAATCCACTTCTTCAGCACTGACACATTTTTCTTTATCTCAGAAATTGATCAGGATTTTCACATAGGACAAAAAATTAATTTTCAGGGTTATTTTTCTTTTTTATTAAACTTTAGAACTCTAAAAATGACTCATTTGTCAGTAAAATGATAAATTTTGATGTTATACTTTGACAAAACAAACAAACAACAACAAAAAAAACATACATGGGATGCTTTTTCTTAAGATTTCCAAATAAAAATTGTCAGAACTTTATTATTACTATTATTATTTTTGCTTACTTCCATTATCCTAGTTGCTACAATGCCGCATTGAAGGAAGGGCCTTAAGTGAGGCCATATGGGGAAGCCACTCACTGCTGCAAGCTTCTTGTGATGCACCAATGTCTGATCACCAGGTACAATGCCATCCCTAATAGTCACATTTCAGCACGACTACCAGGGATGCTCTACTGTGGTGTTAACTAAGGAGGACTCACTGCAAACACTTAATAATCTGTCAGGTTCTAATGAACTGTTTCTAAAACAAAATGTTCCCATGTGATGCAATCTCATAATGGAATTGAACAGGCTTAGAATAATTTAATTTCATAATTTGGAAGGGTTGTTTAGTTTAATGTTTCTTAAACCTGAAAAATAATCAGAGTCATCTGGAGAGCTCTTTTAAAATAGATCATCCAACCTCAAACCTACTAAATCAAAATCTTCAGGAACATGTGTTTAATCTGTAAAATTTGTTCAGCCTTCTAAGTAAGTTAAGAATGATATAGGCCTCTGTAGCTCAATGTGCACAACATTTTTCATATCATACCTCACATGGAAAATTGTCATATTAAGATGGCACACTGGATAAAGGGTTGGCACCTCCAGGAGTTCTGGGTTCCAACCAGTGTCACCCAAGCTGAAAGGAGCAGTATACTGGCACCTCTATAGCACATCTTAGGCTCATCAGTCTATTCAACAAACCAGATTAGCTAACAGGAAAACTGAGGAGTAGAGCGATCTAGAGTGAGCTTGCTCACAGAGCAGCGTGATTATTCAACTCTACAGTTGTTTATTTTTCTGTTTTACTCTAAGCTAGGCAATGATATTCAAAGGATTCAAAGAGAAGTTTATAGCTAGTGAAGAATGTTGGAAAAATGTACATACTCATTAGAATTCTGCTTTCAATAATGATAGAAACACAGCTCATATTTTTTAAGGTTTATTTTATTGTTTTTGACAAAGACAGAAACAGAGATGAAAAAACAGGGAGAAGGGAGAAGGCCCTGAGCAGTCTCATAGTTGTATGTCAGTTTTTGACATGGTTTCATTCCACACAGGTGGGCAGGGGGCCGCACAGGATAGGAACTGAGCTGGAGGCCTCCCTCATGGGAGGCACACCCCAGTTCAGCATGTAGGTCTATGTGGGCCGGGGCCAGGATTTGATACTTAGTCCTTGGGACTGCAAAGTTAGCACTTAACCCACTGAACCATCTTGGCTTTCCAACACAGCTCGTATTTGAAAGAAAAAAGAAAAAAGTAAAGAATTCATTCAATCTCCTTCTCCATATCTGGATTCTGCCTTCCTCTGAAGGGCTTCATTTTCAAACAGACCCTTTCCACATAATCTCAATGGGACTAGAATGGGGTAGTGAAGAGAGAAATGTGATGCCCATTTTAAAAAGATGTTAGGTACACCACTGTACATTTATACTGAGTAGAGTATATGTTATTTTTTATCATTTGATAACCAGTTTAAGCAAAGCCATGTGGCTGATCAGAAAAGAGCACAGCTATCCTTCAGGTTCTTTTTTATTTATTTATTTGTTTTTATTGGTTTTGACAGAGAGAGAGACAGAGAGAGAACTGAACTGGGGGAACTCCCCAGTTCAGCATATGGATCCGCACGGACCGGGGCCGGGATTCGATCCTCGGTCCCCAGCACTGCAAAGTGAGCGCTTAGCCCACTGAGCCATCCCAGCTTCCCCATCCTTCAGGTTCTTGTGAACAAAATAGATTGGGCTCCTTCCTAGGGCAATGATTGTCTAAGGAAAATTCCTCTCTCAGAAGATTTAGACTGCTAACTCAAAACAAATCTCAAGATTAGGTTAAGTCTTTTATACTACTACTATAAATTAATCTGTGCTTTAAATTTTTATTTATTTTATATAACATTTATCATTGGTTCTTCAAAGTAAAAAAATTATTTTAGAAAATACATAATAAAACAGAAAGCATGCCACGCATTTTCTAAAAACCTGATTTCACGTATCACAGGGCTATAATCAGGCATTGCTATCATCCTTGTGATTACTCACCCCAATTACAGGTAATTTCCTAAAAAGGAAATGTTGAGCTTTATGAGGACTGCTTTTGCATACATAAATGTAAAATAGCATTAAATATTACTTGACTTAACGTATCTTTAGTGGATAAACAATTGAGCTGCTTTTGACTGAATCGTTATTAGAGGCCATTGTGCCTGGAAGACCCACTCACGAGGGTGACTCCTAACCTCAGCAGGCCCTCTGCAAGGGCACAGCCTGTACAAAAGAGTGAGTGCAAAACAAGAGACCATTGATGAGTCATAACTGTCTGACGTTGCTGGGTTTTGCCATGATAATCTGAGTACAGAACAGCACAGAACATAATTTGTATGAATTTCTCTAATAAAATAGAATACCTAAGATGACTCATAATAAATAAACAAATTAGTCTTGGTTATTGAATTTAATTTGTATTTTTAGAGAGATTTACAATGCTGATATTTGTGATAACTTCTAGGATATCATTGTTACTTAAAGTAGCTTCATAAAGCATATATCAATTGAAAGCATTCTAATTGAAGCAATGGCATAAAATACTAGTGAGCACTCTTCTAAAATTTCACTGTCAAACTCTCCTTTGTGTTTTGCCTGGGGCATCACAGACTCATAAGTCCAGAATTATATCCCAGCTGTGAGTCTTTGGCTAAGTCATTGAGCTTTGCTAAACCTTGGTTTCATTTTTTATAAAATGTGATCTACAATTACAATAACTATAATATTACCTACAACACAGGGCTGAGACAATTAAATTATCTAATACCTATTATTTGCTTAGCACTATGTATAGCACACATTACATCTAGAAATTGATATTGTAAGCCCATAAGTATTCTTGAAGCAAAGCTATATCTAAAATAGTCATAAACATATTTCTTAATTCATGTTATTCACCCTAAAGTTCCAGAGGACAAACCATTTAGGAGACCGGAATAGATTAAGATTGAGTGACTTTCTCATGGTCATTCTGATTTGTAATCAATTAATTAATTACTTTTTATTTTTATTTATTTTATTATTAAGTTTATTGGGGTGGCATTGGTTAGTAAAATTATATAGGTTTCCAATGTACAATTCTATAGTACATCATCTATGTGTTGCACCACCCTGAGTCAGTTCTCCTTCCATCACCATATATTTGATCCCCCATTCTCCTCCACCATTTTTCTTCCATTCTATTTTTTTTTTTAAGTTCCACATGTCTATCACTCCATGGATCTGTTATCTAAGGTCTTTGTCTGAAATATAGGAACACAGTCTTAACAAACTAGCATCAATTCTGTTCATGTATCAAATAATATTGCATTATACAATGATATAAAACCTTTTTCAATGTTTTGCTCTGCTTTTTTCCTTAAAATGGAATACATAGAATATTAGACTTCCCTTGTACACTTATTTTAATCTAGTCAGATATAACATGAGAATACTTTTGATCCTATGTTATCTTTACCACTTATTGTAAGTGTTAGAATTACATTAGCATTTAACTTTTAACTTTTAACTTCATTTGGGGAGATACCAGTAAGTCAAGTATAAAATTCAATTCAAAACTATAGGTGACTATTTTGTGAAACACACGACAGATATTTTAAAAGAAATAGTATTAAGAAAATCCCATCTTGAAAAAAGATTGTGACAAGGAATAGTAGTAGAGAAACAGATTAATTTTAAATAGTGGTATCTGGGGAGGCTTGCAGAGGAAGTAGTATGAGTTAGTTGAGCTACAAGAGGGATATTTATTTAGTTACTTATCATACATCAATCAAATATTAACAACCACCATGTTTATTGTCTCATTCATTTTTTTTATTCATAAAATATCTACTATGTGCCATTCACTGTCCTAAGCAGTGGGGATAGAGAAATGAACAGAGAGAAGGGCTTTTGCTTATAAATTATATATTTTAGCAAACAGGAATAGAAAACAAATTCATAAATGAATAAATATGTACTAATTTAAGGTAAAGTAAAACATAAACCAGATGTTTTGGAAAACAATAAAACAGAATGAAGTGGTCACAGACTTTGAATTATAGTTCTCAATCTTGACTATATTAAAAGTATCTGTAACCTGCTTTCTTGCCTGCAGCCTCTGCTAATATTCCTCAGACAGAAGCTGGGCAAAGCTTGTTTAACTTGCTTCTAGTACCTTGCAGAGTGCTTGACATAGAGAAGTTTCTCAATATACACTTTAAAATAGAATCTAACCTGTCTTATTTTTTCTACAACAGCAAATTCCTGAGTTTCGATGTACATATTAGGTGTGCAATAAATGGCTTTTAATTGATGCTTATTGAAGGTTCTTTTTCTAGTCCAACTCTGATTGAAATCATTTACACATTTTCTCTTTTTCCTTTTTGTTTTTGTTTACTATAAATATTAGACTCACTACTGGTTAGGGCCATGCATTTCTTCTCACTCACCTCAAACTCTGCCAGATACCTCATTTCTTTCTTTGCTGTCCTGTGACCACAATATATATATATATATATATATATATATATACCTTCTCATGTTAAAGTCTGTGTAAGCATATTTATCTACTCTTCTCTTTTCTGGGCTCTTTCTCAACTATAGATTTTTCCAATGACTTTTTCATGGTTTTGTTAATTTACATACATCCATGAAAATGAGGGAAGAAAAGACTCTACAAACTCTGAGCTTTTCTTTATAATATTGTGAATTTCTTGAGTACAAGTTCTATCTGTGCATCTTTATAATCTCAGGAACCAAGGCTTGTCAGGTCTATAATAATGTTAAATAAATGTTTGTTGAGTCAATCAACATACTGCCTTTGAATTTAGACTAAACTCTATTCTGGTCAACTAGTGTGATTCTAGTCAAATCATCTTTCAAATGAAAGGAATACCAATTCATCTTTAAAATCCTTTAACTTTCTAAAGTCTAGAATTCCATTATTTCAACTCTCTGCAAAAAGTCCTTCCCTGCATTACAATTTAATATTCTCTCTCTGTAGAACATCAATGAAGGAACTGTTTATCAAACAAGTGTTGCAGTGAAATTAGTCTCTTATAATGTAAGCACAGATCAATTTAACATACTTTCTTTGATTATGATTTAATCTTTATGAGATACAGTGAGTGTGTTTGAGAATGATAATGATGATAGCGATTTATACTAGCTTACTGATTCTGATGAACTTATGATTTTGTGACATTGGGAAAAATTTAATCAACAAATTTAAATGCAGAAAAGGTAAATATTGTAGTTTTTACATGCAATACATGTACATAATTTGGAAAAAGTCTTTTTCCACAAACAATATAACATTACAGTGGTTCTGAATTATTGCACTGATTTTGGGTAGATATTCGATTTGGAGTCTATTCCAGGAATAGAAGAAAGTAACCATGGCAAACACCTTTTCTTGTTGACTTGGAAACGAAATCACCAAGATACTAGTTTACAACTGTGAGCCTGAAGAAATGGTAGGGACATTTATATTGTGAGCAATCCCCAGGGTAACCATGGATAAACTGAAGATACAGACCCCACAGCGCTGTTAGGTGTGTTTGATAGAAAAATGCATTTTCATGTTGTTCCCATGGCAATCATAAATAAATCGAACTGCTCTGAAATCAACACAGCAGCTGCACATGCAATCAGATATGTTCAGCAAAATCTGGAGAGGTTTAATGCACATCAATAGTTTAGTTCTAGGCATGCTTGTTGACAATAACAGAGTATGATTGGGTAACATTTACTTCCTCTGTGAAGTCCTAGATCTTCATTTTAAATTAGACTTTGTTCATGGTACATAAGGATTTTAAAGAGAATAGCAACAAGGTCAATTTTCTAAGTAGAAAGACTGTCTCAATGATGTTTTCATTTACCAATGAAATAGGAGGAAAATTGAGTTCTATAGAAAAAAGGTAATTGATTCAGTACTCATTTCATTCAACAACAATCAAACTCTTAATATTATCATTATTATTATTTTCTTGTAAGTATCAGATAAACGTTATGCTAAATGCACTATAGATATTATCTTACTTAGTTCTCACAACAACCCAGTGAATCGTGTAGTATTGTTACTTTGTTTCACAGAGAAAGGAATAAGCCCAGAGCAATTAAATAGTTTTTCCAGGTTACACAGCTAGTAAGAGGAGGAACCAAGATTTGAACCCAAGAAAACTTTTATTATTATTGAATGGGAAAGGCTTGTCCAAGTGGCACACAAAAATTTAATGTTAGGAAAGAGAAAATTGTACATTTGTTTACATTAAACTGAAAAAAAAGAAAAAGGTTGTATGATAGAAACCAAAAGTCTGAAGATTAAAAAAAACTAACTTTGAACAAATATTTATAGCTCACAATGAAGCGTTTATTTTCCTAATATATAGTGAATACTTGTAAGTCAATAAAGCAAGGATCAAACATACAATGGAAAAATAGGCAATAGATATAATTAGACAATACATAGAAAAGAAAATACAATTAGCTCTTAAATATATAAAAGATACAAACATCCCTTTCAAGAGTAATTCAAATTACAACTGCATCCAAACTTTTTCTCACCTATTGTATTGGCAAATATTAAAAAGAGATAATAATGTGTATTGACAAAGTTATGTGAAAAGGGCATCACATAACTTTGTGCTGGTGAGAATCGAAATTGGTGAGAATATAAGTATAATCCAGATAGAGGATACTGAAAATAACCATCAAAATTACAAATTCACTGACCCAGCAATTCTCCAGGAATTCACAGCAAACATATGCTTATACACATTGGAAATGAAGTATACAAAAAGTTCTCATTTCAACAATAGAAAAAAACGGTGGTAATCTAAGTGTCTGTCAATGGGAGACTGGTTAGGTGAATTACTGTATAAACATAGTATCAAATATTATATCTATACTTTGTAAAGAATCCCCATTCCAGGTGTTTGCTAGGACACTAAGGCTGTGTACCTACTTGATGTCATTCTGGTTTTTTCCTCATTAACCTGATTCCCAGGGGACAAGAGCCCCTATCTATTACCCCAGAGCACATTACTTCCTAGGAGGAAGTAATACACTGTCCGTTTTTATTGCATCAGAAGATGATCCCCCGCCCTAAGTTAAAGCTGCCTCTATGGATATGAAGAAAGCATGCACACCAATTTGAAACAGTGTTTCAGTAGCAACGTATACCCCAGGATCATCACTTGACAAGAGGACTATGGTGTCTTTTTAGGAAACAATATCATAAATCTCCAAATACTCCATTTAATATTTTCCCCTGGATGCAAAGTTTTAATCCCTTTAGATATATCATATGGTGATAGACTTTTTCTTGGGAGGGATATTTTAACTCCTGTTTAAATGTTCAGAAATTGTTGATTTTTATATTAACATGTTCAATAAATATTTATTGTATACTTGTATATACTGTATATAAGACACAGTGCTAAATTGGAGAATGCAAAAAAAAAAAAAAATGGAATATAGAGCTATGGTGTCTAACCTTTTGGTTTCCCTAGGCCACATTGGAAGGAGAAGAATTATCTTGGGCCACACATAAAATACACTGACACTAATGATAGCTGATGAGCTAATAAAAAAATTGCAAGAAAAAAATTTCATAATGTTTTAAGAAAGTTTCTGAATTTGGGTCTCACGTGGCCTGAGATAGGACAGGCTCCTACCTCAACTAACAGTCCAACCGGGAGCAGGGATGGCACAACAGTGCTCTAATGGAGTTGTTCCAAGGAAGTGGGAAAAGGTGTCTAATTTAGCTTAGCAGGTGAGAGACGGGGTACTAACAGCTTTGGAGATAAAGTGAAACTTGGGCAGAGATCGGGAGCATAAAGATAAGTGGATAAAAAAGATACGATTGCACTTTCTAAAATACTTTTATATAAATTACTTAACAGGAAATTTAAAGGTCTGAGAGATTTCTTGTTACTTAAAGTTCACTAGCTGATGTCATATAGTAAATGTTATCGGCTTAGTTATTTTAGTTTTCAAAAGCGTTCACATTGGAGCAAAATGAATCCTTTGTTCTTCTTAGAGCATAATAGAATATTTGTTGATTTTGCATCTCTGTTCTTTTTTTAAACTGATGACAACAATGAATAAGTTCTCTTGCTGAAACTACGTTATCATTTGTTTTTTTGTAGACAGAAACGTAATTACTGAAGATGGATTTTCGCCAGGCCACCTGAATTAATAACCAGCCTGAATCTTCTTGCTCTGGGAGAAGGTAGAACAGAACTGTTTATTGATTACAAATGGTCATGACCTCTGCTATCTTTTGCACTCAAAATACCATAGGAGGAAGTAATCTAAACACCATGACATTTAAGCCAAGTGAGAACTAAATGTATACAATTCATTACAAAATAACAATTTTCTAAATTTGTAGTACTATTTTTTTAGTTACCATGATAAAAATTTGCCTATTTATTATTTCCAGAAAAATACTAGAATTTTTGCCTTTTGTTCTCTTACAACTACCTTTAATATCCCACTTAAAAAGTTATTGTCTTTGGGGTTTTTTTTTATTTTTATTTTTTTTTATGCAAGTTGGACATAAAAGAAAGGATACTCAAATTCTCTCACTTTGCAATTGTCTGTAGTGGCTATTCATTCTTGGTTGAAGAAATGCATTCTCAATAATCATAGTAATCAAATGGTCTATTCATAGCTTTGATTATATTTCCTATAGCAAAAGCCAACATATTCAAGGTGAATATCATCTAAGACTTGATTTAACTCTACTTTGATTGCAACAATATAAAAATACAATTCTAAGTAAGTAAGTAATTAAGATTACCAAACCAGTATAAGAACAAAGAGTAGCTGATTTGGGGCAAGTAGAAACCAAGAATTCGATTGCCACTGGCATTCCTTTTTTTTTTTTTTTTTAAGATTTATTTTATTGTTTTTGTCAGACAAAGAGAGAGAGAGAAGAGGGAGGGCCCTGAGCAGTTTCCATAGTTGCACCTCATCAGTTTTCAACCTGGTTTCATTCCACACAGGTGGGCGGGGACCACACAGGGTGAGAACTGAACTGGAGGCCTCCTCTATGGGAAGCTCACCCAAATTCAGCACATGCGTCCTTGGTCCCTGGGGCTGCAAAGCGAGTGCTTAACTGGCTGAGTCATCCCAGCTCCCTCTGGGATTCCTTCTTGGTCTCTTGTTTCTATTTTCCTTTGTGTTTCAGCTTTATCACTCAACTTGGTATCTCCATGTGACTGAGATTTGTTTCATGAGTAGAAAAAGATATAGCCCCCCCCCCCCGCAGTTAATTTAGAAATATTCCAAGAAGAAGCATTGATAAGCTCAGATGGGCTTATAACTACTGAAACATGAAGTCAGAAACATGAAGTAGAGATGGAACAGACAGAAAAAATAATTTCCAAATAGAAGTAGGTGTTGTTGCTATGAGAAGCAAAGAAATGGGGCAAACTGTCAACAGTTTGTACAAATGTTAACACATCAAAATTTCATTTGTTTAAACTAAAAATAATTTTCAAGGATTATTTTCTTTAATTTTTGTATGCAAAAGATCAGATAAGAGCAGAATTGTTTGAGGTCTGATGTCTTGGTAGAGACAAAATCTGTTGATTTGCTGTATGTTGAGTGATATTAATTCTGTTACAAAGAATCATAGTGCATATTAATGTGAACCCGAAAGCATTTTAGAAAATCATGAATTGTTTTCACAGTTTTTAGTTTTCTGGCAGTTATTATCTATGGATTTGTTTGTTTTTGTTCTTTTTATTATTGTTTTTGACAGAAAGACAGACAGAGAGACCCAGAGAAGGGAAAGGGCCCAAAGCAGTCTTCATAGTTGCATGTCATTAGTTTTCAATAAAGTTTTATTCCACAAATGGGCATGGGGCTGATCAGGGCAGAAACCAGCCAGAGGCTTGGGGCTGCGCAGGGCAGGAACTGGCTCGGGGCCTCCTGCATGGGAAGCAGGCCTGGGTTGGGAGCCATACTAAAGGCCTGCCACATAGTAAGCCCTTCCTGGCAAGAACCAAACTGGGGCCTACTACAGCTCAGCATAAGGGTCCACATAGGCTGGGGCTGGGATTCAAGCCGCAGACCCTGGGGCTATAAGACAAGCATTCAACCTGCTGAGCCACCCAGCATCCAGTTACTATCTATGAAAACAAACAAATTTGAAAGTAAATATACAAGAAAGAGTAAAATAAAAGGAATGATTTTACAACAAAACTGTATAATGAGTTATGCTTTGCAAAGTCCCTTTCTACAAACAGTCAAACAAACAAACAAACTGCTCTTAAAAACAAATAAGTTGATGCTTTATCTGCTGGGAAAAAATCAATTCAATGTCCATTCATTTATAATTGAGCAAGTATTTGTTGAGTCTTATTAATAGTAAATTATTGTGTTGGAGGTCAACAGATATACTCAATTACCTCAAATTCCTGTTCTTAAAGAGCATATAATAATTTAGGCACAGTAAAACATAGTAGTCATAAATCGATATAATTTTAAAAAGTAGAAATTTTGCCAAAAAGCACACAGGGAACGATATGGGCAAATGTGATTCAGAAGAGAATAAAACATACTTCGAGTTAGAAGGATTGAGAAACACCTTTACAGATGAAGAATATCACAATTTGTTGTCCATGGTAATTTTTACTGTTATGTTTTCTTTTTATATTTTATCCTGAAGGAATTGTATACCAAGTTAGAATACAAAATCATTTTGCCTTAATTTTGTAACCCAAGTCATCTTTGACAGTTCAGTTGCTCATAGTTCTCTTTCTTTAAATTCCATTCTTGAAGAATTGTCATCTGGCAGTGAGTGACAAAGGTGGGAATATTATTCTAGCTATACTGGAAATATTTCCACTTGATTTTTTTCAGGTTTACTATAATGCAAACACACATATTAATGTGAATATCCATTATTATTTATTCATGAAGTAATATTGAGAAAGTACTGTATTCATTAATTCATTAATTTATTCAACAAATATTTAATAAAGATTGAAGATATACTGGTAAAGAAGACAAACTCCTGATCTCCTGGAGATTAAAGTTCATGGGGAAACTAGAGTTTATAACCCTGTAGGATTGATAAATAATAATTAAGTGCAATAAAATGAATAAATACAAGTTGAGGCAACTAAAAGTTCTTTGAAGAAAATAAAATGAAACAAAGAAATATAGAGTAACAGAAAGGACTCTAGGCTGGACCATAAAACAGAGAGACCTTAATGATGAAACAAAAAAAATAAAAAATAAAAAAGATAAGAGAACACTGTTTATATGCTGTGTACTATCATAAGATACTATACTAGTTGCTGAGATTTATAAAAACACATGTTTGGCATAGTCTTTACTTAAGCACCAGAACAGAAGTTTTCAGTTTAATTGAAAAAATACGGCGTATGCACAGTAACTAAACATGTGGAGTAGAACAGTCAACACTTTAACTAGATTTAAATTTTAAGAGTGCATGCAATTATGCACTTATAAGGCTGTGAAATGTAATTCATATTTAATTATGAGTAAATAAACTATTAAATTAATATCCAAGAAAATATCCCTTCTAGCTAAACCCAATATTAGTATCTCTGCCAGTGGGTCTCTTGCATGTTGCTGAAGGTATAGTGATGCAAACCTAGTTCTTGCTTTTTCCATGGATCCTTATCTCCAAAATCACCAAAGGTCACAGCCAGAAAACCAGAGCTCACTCTTAACACTTCCCCTGGACTTACTTCTTGTGTTCAGTTCATCACTAAGACCTTCTACTTGCTAAATTTTCTTCAAAACCTTATTCCACCTTCACAACTTTTCCTAGTAGCTTCTCTTATGAAATTATTAGTCATGAAAACTAATGCAATATCCTTACCATTTTCCTGCATACACTTTTGCCTTCTTACATCATTTCTTTACAAGGCAGCAAATATTAGCTTTACAGAGTTGAAATCTTCGCCATTGCTACACTTTTTCATCACGGCCCTTTGCCATGTGGATTTGAAAAACAATAACCTTTTGTCACTGTGAGCCTTTTGGACTGAACCCTTTCTGCTCACACAATCCTCTTGATTGCTCTTTGCACTCCAGCCACAATTTCCTTTCAGATCCTAGAATATATGATGCTATCTCTTGCCGCAGAACTTTGCTAGGCAGTGCTCTCTAGAATGTTTTTACCTGTCTCTGCCAATCATGTCTGCTATGCCTCACACACATTTACTGTCTGATCATTTTTCATATCTCGGGTTGTTTCTTTTCCTCTAGGAGAGCTGTTGTGTATCTTTCCCCAAGCTATTATTATAATTTTGCTTTTTAGTGATTATTTTCTTTATGTGGTTTTGTACATTAATGTATGACTATTAGAATGTAAGATCAAATGAGGATAGAAACTGTATTTATTTTATTAAAATAACACACAGCCTCTTATACTGTTTGTTGGTTGAATGATTCAATTAAAATTGTTTGAAAGTGTTTGCTCGTTGAATGGTTAAAAATGTCACTTTCTTTCAAGCTCTGTCCAACTTTGCCATTTTTTCTGCATTCTAAGGGTATACTATTTAACACAAAAAATAATAAACTTTAAAATAATTGGGATATTGAATTAATTATCCTGAGCAATATAGATTTATCTTGCAATGGGAAAATGATAACCTTTCAGCACTATGATTCTCTAATGAGGAAGACATTTTATTTTCTCCAGTGTCTTCATTTACTTTGAAGAAAATTTAATAAGGTGTCAAACAACTATAACAGGTTGTATTTTACTTTAAATACATGATTTCCTACTTGGTACAACAAGTCCAAATAAGGGTTTCTGAATGACTTGACTCAACCAGAATATTTTTTTTTTCTTTTTTGCTGCAGAAACAAATGATGTCATTTTATTGCCTACGACATGTAATTTAACTTTAAATCTCTCCAAAGTTGGAAAAAGTTCTAGAAGTGTTATATATTTATTTGATTCAGACAGGTATAGAATGGATTCTAAGTGCTCCAGCTATTTCCAATACCAAGATTCTTGTCCCCAACCTGCTATTGCTTCCCAGGTATATAGTTATTCTGTTTACATTTATTCTACCTATGAACTCAAAGACTTGACAAAAGTCTTACTTAAAAGGACCCAAGTGCATATAAATTCTATTTCTCCTAGAGGCATGTAGATGAACTACCTTGTTATAACCTGAACAATGAGGAATCAATGATGCTTGTTTTTCCAATTATACCTTTTAAGAACTCATTAGCACCACAGAACAGAAGTCTGGGTAATTCTTCTCTGACCACAAAAATTGCTGCAGATATTTCTTCTAGAGATATCCTAAAATAAGCAAACATACAAAAGAATATCTCCTGGTTACTTTTTAAAAAATATGCTGACTAAATGGACAGAGAGGTTGCTGATGCTTTTAATATATATATATATATAATATATATATTATATATATATTATATATATATCATATAAAAATATATAAATATATAATATATATATATATATCACCTGGTTTCACAAAGGTTTTGAGATGTTTATTTTCATTTAAATTATCTATTGCTGCCTAACAAACTACCCCCAAAATTAGCCATTTAGGACAATAAAAAATCTTTATTTTGTTCATGAATCTGAAAGTTTGCACAGTAGGGGATGGCTTGTTTATGCTCCCAAGGCATCGACTGGGTATTAAGTGTCTTCACTAGGGTCTGAAATGTCCACTACCAAGACGACTTATTCCTATGGCTGGATGTCGCATCCCACATGACAAGAGCTGTGGGATGCAAGAAGGGCAACACAGGGTTAAGAAAAACAGTAGCCAAGAATAGATTAAAAGCAAGGCCAAGGGACTCAAGCCTCAAGGACTGAGCTCTGAATTGGGCCAATGCATAGCTTTTATTAGCTATTGTCCAAGGAAGTTAAACTTTAATCTCAAGGTCTGTGAGTTCCGTGCCTGGAAACTCTTTTACCAGAAGTCCCCATTGTATCCCAACATGTACTATGCCTTCATACACACGCACGATCCCAGGGGATGGAGTCGTTGTTTAGAAACCATCTGATAAGGGAGAATGACCTATATCATTTCATGGGGTCACAGCAGTCCAAGACACTCCCTTTAAAGAAGCTTTACCAAAATAATTTCTTCAGGTCTCAGCTTTCCTAGACACTCCTTTGTGATGTCATGAGATTGGCATGGGGGAGCAAACAGCTCACAGCTGCAAAGCAACAGCTGCAAAGCTGCTGTGAATAGGAGTCAGATAAGACTGTACACGTGAGGTTTTGGTTCCTCTCCCTACAGGTTTTTCTTAGGCTCTCTCACAGGATAACATTTGAGTATCAAGAATAAGCATCTAAAGACAGCAAGTCAAAAGTGCATGGCATCTTTATGACTTAACATGAGATATAACATAGGATCATATTGTTGAATATTAATTATGTCCCAGGCAAATTCAAAGCATAATAGCATAGGTCCCATGATTTTATGAGAGTAGTTTCAATGTTAAATTATGAGAGGAACACCTGGAATGAAAGATGTTGTTGTGTCACCTTTGGAAAATACACTCTGCTCTCTGACCACATAGTTTATGTGTCTCCTGTATATAACATACAGTTATTCCCCTCTCAAGAGTCTCAAAGAAAAAAGTCACATCTACAACTCATTTATATATCTTATACTTCTTGTGAAATTTTCAAGGTTCTTAAAAGTGCATTATTAAATAGAATCTGAGAGGCATATTAAAGCTTCTTAGAGAGGCTTTTATATGTCTGGAAGTTTATATGAAGTATTGCCTTAGTGAAAAATTTCTGATGTATTAGAATTTTATCATCCAATTCTGGATTTGCTCTTTGCTATGAAACTTTTTTTTTTTTAATTTGAGGGTTGACTGTCATATTGAATGACTGAGAATGAGAAAGTTTTATTTTTGAACTTAGAGGCTCCTAGTCTCTTTATATTTAATAGTTTATTATCTAGTTCATCTTTGCTGTACTTTAATCATAGATAGTAAGATGAAGCCAGATGTCACTTTCAATATTATGCTGGGAATTCTCTTTAGCTAGATCACTGAGTTGATTTCCTTTTTTCTGCCCTATTGCAGAAAGAGTGTTACCAAAATTTCCACCTCCACATAACAAGGTGCCCTTTCCTGCTGGTACTAACAACACTTCCCCTGCTTTCCTTTAATATCTCACCATCAGTCTCTCCAAGTATTTTTCCATTATAAATCTCCTCAAGGACTTTCAGGTTTTTCTTAACAGTCTCATCAAAATTCTCCCAGATTCTATGAATGAATCTCTTAATCGCAAAGCCAAGACTACAAGTTTATTTTCTTCTTTTCATCCTGTCACTTTTATTTGTTCTTAGCAAATTTGTCTTATTTTTTTCAGGTTTTTTTTCACAACTTATGAATCTTAATAAAGCCTAGAATCATATTCAAGTTAAACATTTTCAAATTTGGCTATTCTTCTTTAGATCAAAACATCAATTCTGTCTTGACTAAATTCCTGTGGTTTGGACTGGTTTGATCACTTTTTCTTTCCTTTCTTATAAGCACTGCCCAAAGTTTTACTGTTTCTTAGAAGTAAGTTTTGTTATCCAAGCACCATACTAGATGTGTCTTATAAGGGTTGCTCTACATTCAATGGTTCTATTAGAAATGTATATTAAAGTTTTACTATATACTAGGCATTGTTTGAGGTGCTCGAATTAGGTAAATAAAGGAAATGTAAGGGCATTAATCTCAATTTGCTAAATCAAGAGGGAAAATAAATAAAATACTTTAATAAGGTATATTAAAATTTATGTATTAAACTAACATAACAGTAATAAGCTCATTACATGTTAATGTAAACAGCATTTTTCCTAAAACAGCTATGTTTTCCTAGCAAAATATTAGTGAGAGCAGTGACTATGTTAGGGTATTTTGGCTGTTCTAACAAAATACCATGACTGAATGTCTTATATGCAACAAAAATTTATTCTCACAGTTATAGAAATTGGGAAGTCCAAGATCAAAGTGCTAGTGGATTGGATGTCTGATAGGGGCCTGTTTCCTAGTTCATAAACTGCCACTTTCTTTATGTGTCCTCAAATGACAGAAAGGGTAGGGGGCTCTCTAGGGTCTCTTTTTTAAGAGTATTAATCTCATTAATGATGGCTCCATTCTCATGACCTAATTACTTGCCAAAATCCCAACCTCCTAATACCATTATATTGGGAATTATATTTTAACATATACATTTAGAAAAAACATAAATATTCAGTCTATTGTATTCCAGTCTTGCTCCTTCAAATTTATGTCATTCTCACACACAAAATACATTCATTTCCTACATACACACACTGTTGGGATTTGTTTAATAATATAGTTTTATCTTTTTGTTTTTGTTATTGTTTGGGGGGGTATTGTGTGGATGACCTGTTTCACAAATATTTAAAGGAAGAATTTATTGTAACAATGCTATTTCTAGTATAGACAATATATTTTAGTCATCTATGTGAAGTTTTCTAAATGTTTCAGTCTTAAAAATTCAGCTAGTCTAATTTTTACAAAGTACACACAGAATTGACACACTTAGGTAATTTATGAAGCAGTTACTGATATAATTGGACTTTAGAAGTGAGGAAAATGGAAGTCATGGTGGTAGAGCAGGTAAGCTCTGTGCTTGCCTCCTCTCATGACCACATCAAAACAACAACTAAACTACAGAACAACCATTATTGAAAATTGCCTGAAGTTTAGCTGAGTTGATGCCCTGCAACTAAGGACATTAAAAAGAAACCATCTTGAGACTGGTAAGAGGGGCAAAGACATGAAATTTGATGGTCCCACACCTGCATTTGATCATTAAAAATCAGGAGGGATATCTTGGCTGTGGTCACCTATACCCAGAAGAACAAGGGGTTCCAGCCCCATAGCAGACTCCCCAGCTCAGAATTCCAATACCTACAAGAGAAGTTTTCATAACTCATGGCTGTGAAAATTAGCAGAGATTGTGGCTAGATGAGATGGAGGGTGGCATGTCTCTTAAAATGCCTATGCATGGACTTATTTGCTGGTGGACTCACTCAATCTGAGCTCCAACGTTGGGGCAGCAGCTTGAAAGGCAGGACACACTGGGAGGAGAAAGGCAGGACATACTGGGAGGAATTGAATTGTCTATCTTCAGGGCAAAGCCTGGAGAAACAGCTTTCTCCCAGACAGAAATGCTGGCAAAATTTATTGTTTCTTTGTTGAACCCTCCTCACTTCCAGTGTACAGACTTAGGAAGCTGTCATATCTGAGTCTTCATCAACCTAGCTAACAATGTTCACTCCACCCAACTTTCAGGCCCACCCAATCACTTCCCATGATTTTTCTGTATAAACTACTTGTCTTGGCTTATGCTGCAGACTTTCCTAAAATCTCCTAAATGTTAACCCCCCCCCCCCACCCCCTAAAAAAAGCAGTATCTGGCTTCAGAATGTCCTGTACCTCTTGCTGAGCAGCCCAAAGCCTGGCACTAGTGTCAGGTAGCCTTAGTTCCCAACTTGGCTTCTCAAGGCACCTCCAAGCCTAGCATGGGTGGTGGCCATCTATGGGTTGCTTTGTGGCTCATGACAGATTAATCCTAGCGAGGCACAGACTAAAGCTGAACTTGTCCTGTGGTGCTCCACCCCTTACAGGGGGCTCCAGAGCTGGCACAGCCAACTGGAGCACCATCTGGCCATTTCTAAGGATGACACACATAAAAGGCAGACTGGACAGGCACTAGTCCTGCTAAAATAAATCCTGCTCTATAGGGTCAACCCCTGCATAATAGCTCATCCACTATAGTCACAGCCAGTTCTCACAACCAATTTGCTTGAGGATCAATCCCTCCCACTGATGTGCAAATAGCCAAAGCTCAAATACAACAGGAAGGTACACATAACATATATAAGGAACAAGCCTGAAGCACCCAGCTCAGGTGACCAGAGAGATTATGCCACTGAGCCACACAGGATGCTTTCTACATAAAGCCACTCTGCTAAGACAGGATACATAGCAGTCCTAGCTAATACCTAGACAGAAACACAGAAGGGCAGTAAAAATGAGAAAACAAACATGTTCTAAATAAAACTCAACAAAAATCCAGAAAACTAACCAAACTAAATGAAGACAAGCAATCTACCAGATACAGAGTTCAAAGCGCTGGTTATAAGGATGCTCATTGATCTTAGGGAGAATTTATACAAAGAAATAAGAAAAATAAAAATAGAGATAGAAAACATAAAAAGAACCAGTCACAGATAAAGAATACAATTACTAAAGTGAAAAATACAATTGAGGATGCCATAATAGCTCAGCAGATTGAGCACTCACCTTGCAATGGTGAGGTCTGGGGATCAAGTCCTGGCCCTGGCCCATGCAAACCCATATGCTGAACTGCAGCACAACTGGTAACTGCCTCCCAATTAAGGTTCTCACCTCCCATGGTAGAGGCCTTGGGTTTGATTCTGCCCCACACGGCCCCACATCCACCTGTGTGGAATGAAACTATGTCACAACCAATGATATACAACTATGGAGACTGCTCTGGGCCCTCCCTCCTTCTCTCTCTCTTTCTCTCTCTCTCTCTCTCCTCTCAAACAATAAAATAAATCTTAAAAATAAAAGAAGAATCCAATAAAGGGAATCAACAGTAGATTAGATTAAAAGAGGATCAAATCAGCAATTTAGAAGATAAGAAAGCAGAAAATATCTCATCAGAACAGCAAAAGCAAAAAAGAATCCAAATAAATTAGGATAGTTTAAGGAGCTTTTGGAATGACATCAAGTGTACCAACATTTGCCTCATAGGAGTTCCAGAAAGAGGAAAAAGCAAGCAAGAAATTGAAAACCTAGTTGAAGTAATAATGATGGAGAACTTTCCTAACCTGGTGAAGAAAATAGACATAAAAACTCAGGAAGCTCAGCGAGTCTCAAACAAGATGAACCCAAAGAGGTCCACATCAAGACACATCATCATTAAAATGCCAAAGGTTAAATACAAAGAATCTTAAAAGCATCAAGACAAAAAGCAGTTAGTTACTTAAAAAGGAGCACAACAAAACTCTCAACTGATTTCTCAATAGAAACTTAGCTGGCTAGAAAGGATTGGCATGAACTATTCAAAGTGATTAAAAGCAACAACCTACAGCCAAGGTGAGTGTAGCCAGCAAAGCTATCATTCATAATCAAAAGACAGATAAAAAGTTCACCAGACTATAAAAAGCTAAAGTTATTTATCAACACCAAACAAATATTATAAGGAATCTTACAGGCATGTTTATAAGATTTAAAAAAAAAAATGTTAAAATAATAAAATGGCAAAGATTACTTTAAATGTAAATGGATTAAATGCTTCAATCATAAGACATAAGATAGATGAATAGATAAGAAAACAACATTACTTATGTTGTCTATAAGAGACTCCCTTTAGATTAAAAGACACAGACTGAAATTAAAAGGCTATAAAAAGTATTTTATGAAAATGAAAACAGAAAAAAAAAAGGCTGGAGTAGCAATTCTTATACTAGACAAAATAGACTCTAAAACAAAGGCTATTACAATAGACAAGGAAGGACCCAGTAATCCTATTTCTGGGTATTTATCTGAAGCAACCAAAAATGCTACTTTGAGGGTATAAGTGCATCCATATATGTCCATTGCAGCATTGTTTCTTTCTTTTTTTTAAATGAATTAATTTATTTATTTTTAAATATTTATTTATTTAGACAGAGAGAGAGAGAGAGAGAGAGATACAGAGACAGAGAGAGAACTGAACGGGGGTAGCTCCCAGTTCAGCATATGGTTCCGCACGGGCCGGGGCCGGGACTTGATCCTAGGTCCCGGGCGCTGCAAAGTGAGCGCTTAACTCACTGAGCCATCCGGGCTTCCCCAGCAGCATTGTTTCTAATGGCCAAGATTCAGAAGCAGCCCAGGTGTCCACTGATAGATGAATAGATAAAGATGAGGTAGCAGATTATATACAATGGAATATTACTATGCCATGAAAGGGAATGGGTTCTTGCCATCTGTAGTGGCACAAATGAACCTGGATGGTACTGTGATGAGTGGAGTATGTAGACAAGAAAGACAGATGCAATATGATTATGCTTAATATGTGGAATCTAAAGAACAAACCAAAGAAATAAAACAAACAAACTCATGGATAAAGAGAACATTTTGATGGTTGCCATATGAGAGGACACTGAGGTGCTGAAAAAGTAAAAGGGACTAAGAAATACACATTGATTGCTAACACAGTAGTCATGGTGTTATAGAGTATAGCATAAGAAATATAGTCATTAATATAAATAGATGGGAGGGGTTTGGAGGGGCAAGGTGAAAAGACGAAAGGATTCAGAAGTACAAAGTGGCTCATCCTCAGGATGGCTCAGCATCTTGAACACCAGCTTGCAGACCCAGGGTCCAAGAACTGATTCCCAGGCCTGGCCCAAGCAGACCCATATGCTGAACCGGGGTGTGCCCCAAATTCGATTGTCACCAGGCAAGCCTCCTATGAGGGAGGCCCCCAATTGGGCTTCCTCCCCAGGTGTACTTCCCTTGTGGGA
The DNA here is from genome assembly GCA_004027555.1 of Craseonycteris thonglongyai. Lineage (NCBI taxonomy): Eukaryota > Metazoa > Chordata > Mammalia > Chiroptera > Craseonycteridae > Craseonycteris > Craseonycteris thonglongyai. Next base: position 31,529 of record PVKE010005884.1, read on the forward strand.
GGTCCCAGGCTCACAGGGGTGTGCCTCCCATGTGGGAGGCCCCCAGCGGTTCCTGCCCTGCACAGCCCCCTATCCATCTGGGGAATTAAACTACATAGATAACTAATGATGTGTAGCTATGGAGTCTGCTCTGGGCCCTCCCTCTTCTCTGTGTCTCTTTCTGTCTCTCCCTCCTCTCTGTTTCTGTCAAAAACAATAAAAATAATTATTTAAAAAACAAATTAATTAAAAAGAGAAGTACAAATTATTAGTTACAGAATAATCATGGGAGGTAAAATAAAGCATTTGGAATATAGTCAATAATATAGTAATAACTGGGCATAGTGCTAGGTGGATACTAGACTAGTCAGGGGGATCACTTCTTAAATTATATAAATGTCTTATCACTATGCTATACACATGAAATTAATGTAAAATAATGTTTAATGTCAACTGTAATTGAAAATTTTAACAAGGGGGAAAAAGGTGAAAGGGAAATAAGAAAAAAAATATTGAGGAAAATGTACAATAATGAGTTACCATCAAGCCTACATGACAAAATAAATGACAAAATCTTCTTCCCCATATTTTTGGAGAAAATAAAGATAGATAAAATATCTGGAACCACTAAAATATCAGACTGAATACCCTTTATGTACCTCTTTTATTCCATTAATGGAACAAATAAGACCCTACAAAGCAACGATCTGCTTAGAGAGCATTTCTGAGAATGACATTGGAAAAGCATCAAGTGTTCTCTCATTCTCTGAGTAAATTCCATTATGAGAGTCTATGAATACAGTCAAATCCTATAGTCAAGTGAATAAAGTTTTAGGCAAATTCAAAATTTTTGTACAAAATTATTACCTCCAACAACTTGTTTTTTATTTCTCTCTATGTTGGCAATAAATAAACTAGGTTAAACTTTTAGAAAGTAAGTGAAATCATGGTGATCCAAATATTTAACAAATAAATCCCATTTTATTAGCAGCAAGTCTCTCATCCAGTTCTATCATTTTAAAGGGCATTCTTTTATTCTTCCTTGTAAAATGAGAAAATATGTAAGATTTGGGCCAACTTTGTATTGAGTGACAAAAGAATGGACAATATAAAACAGCAGATCTCTAAGTATGGTCTTGAAAATAAATGCTGGTGGTCCACACATATAAAAAATTCTTTACAAGATTTAAGAGCTCTTCATCATAATATTAACATGGTGTTTATATTTCACTCTCATTCCCTCATAAATATAAAGTTTTTCATAGGCTTCATGGTATGTGATGATCTCAGTGAATTGAATGCAGAACATGTTTGAAAATCAAGCTTTCTTAATTAAACAAAACATTAAATAGCAAAAAATAAAGCAAGTAGGCTAGAATGATCCATGTGGTTATGGATTAGGATTGGAGCCTTCAGTATGAAGCTGTGTTTAACTTAATACAGAGATAGAGATGGCTATAGATAGAAACATTTACAGATATGAGTGTATGCACTGGTTAATATACACATATATAATTTTGTAATGTCAGCTGAAAAGGCCTGGAAGCAATTAAACTTTCTTAGCAATAAACACATTTAGTACCCAAATCTTGGTTTCAAATAGTATTCTCCAATAAAGGAACCTATTGGGTAAAGACTATGTGGTGCATATATACAATAAGACACTCAGCCATAAGTAGGCTGACAGATGTATGGTTTAAAATGAGACAAAAGACAACAGTATTGTTTCAAATGGTATGTATGGTCAACCTAGTCTTACTGGGCTCAATACAAGGTTATAGTAGGCTGACCATATGTATCATTTGAAATGGGACAATACTGTTGTTTTCTGACCCATTTAAAATGGTATACCGTACCTATCACTTCTTGGCTTTTTGGCTAAGATCAAGTATAAAATGGTACACCTAGCCATAAGAAAAGATGATATATTTCCATTTGCAATGACATAAATGGATCTTAAGATTATTATGCCAAACAAAATAAGTTGGACAGAAAAAGTCAAAAACCATATAATTTCACTCATATGTGAGATAAAAACTAAAAGCAACAACCATATAAGACAAACAGACAAAAACTCAAGACACAGATAACAGCTTAGTGATTACCAGAGGGTAAGGGAAGAGGAGGATAGGTAAAGGGGGTCACACGTATGGTGATGGAAGACTTGACTTTGTGTGGTGAACACACAATGCCATAGATAGAGCATGTATTATAGACATGTTCACTTGAAACTTACATGTTTTATTAAACAATGTCACCCTAATAAATTTGATTAAAAAAAAGGAACCAAGCTTATTGTAGAAAATGCTGGTTCTAGGACTGGTGCAAAAATTTTGTCCCAGGAACTTTTTTACCTTAAGTTTTGAGTATTGACAACCTTTGAACAAAAATGAAGCAATACCAGGGTTGATCAAGAGGTCCACCTAGGCTTCACTCATAAAGGCAAAGGAGTGAAAAGACCTCTCATTGGTGTGATGAGAAATGATTGCTAAAAACAAACAAACTAACAAACAAATGAGGGCTTTTGATATAAACTAGTCTAATTCTTAAAACATCAGTAATATAAAGTTGTCTGAAAAGGTGATTGTTAAAAAAAAAAAAAAAAGTATTATTGATGCCCCTACTGTACAAATGAGTGAACTGAGGCATAAAATGTTAAGAAACTTATCTAAAGTCCCTGAGTGAATAGTGGGTAGTGTAGGATTTATCGGCAAACCTCTGTCTCTTATTACTGCATGGTACTTTCTCCCAGATACATACAGGAGAAAACAACTACAGGCAATCAAATAATAGAACCAACAGAAAATAATTAACTGTTAGATTGTTTTCTCCATGAGAAACTTTCTAATATAGATTATTCAATCAATAATTTCTCTTGATTTAACAAATGAATTTAACTAACAGCATGGAAATTCAGGACAGATCCAAGTGACACAGAAGAGTTAATCACCTGTAGAAATCTATCAAAGTGGAAAATTAATAAAAATAAACCTATAATCAACAAAGTAGACATGCCCCTTAGAGCTGCCAAGAAGATGTCCCAACTAAGATTTTCAATAGAAAAAGCAGAAAAAAGGTAAGGAGCCACCAACAAAGCTCATTACCTTATATATGTCCTTAAAAATTCTTTGCTTCCTGATATTTCTGTGGTTTGAGAGAAGGAATTTTCCCGGAGATGGCATGAAATTGATGAGAAGGAACTCAAAAAGTAAACCACTTACTTTACCTGACAGTATATCAAATGCAAATTTCAAATAACTTGTTTGTCTTTAACATACACTATTTTTTAAAAAGCTTAACACACTAACAGATATAGTGAGGTATCACGTTATTAGTCAAATATATGAATTAGTTCTTTTTTTTTTCCTTGAGGGTATGTTATTGTTTTAAAAGCATGAATGTTATCTGGATTTGAAGAAAACCACAAGGCTCTTGGTAATTGAAACTGCTAAAAATACTTAATTAAATTTATTTTGCCAGATGATAGAAAGATTCTATCTGTGACACAAATCTTAAGATTGCATGCAATTCAAACTTTAGAAATGGAACAGTCATTGTAATTAGTGTTAAGTTTTTACTTGTGCATAAGATATAGACTAATATATTAGGTAGTTTCCCCCCATCTTTTCAAGTAAGTTTGTAAATATACTAGACCTTAATATACAAATCTTCAGGATTTTCACAAGAATAGTTTATGTTATTTGTGTGTGTGTGTAGTCACTTGTCAGTAAAATAAAAAACTGGTTTAAGTGAATAAAAGTTAAATTTATTCTTTACTCATGAAGCCATTACTTCTACAGAAGTTAGAGCTATTAGTACATTTGATTTCCAACTTTCATCAGGCTCTACAGATTCTCACCTTGGCTTCCAAGCATTGTTCCTCTACTTCCTCCAATTTAAGATTGTGATAGTTGATCTAACAGTTCATTAGTATCTTTTTTCTTCTGTAATACCAGAAAGCATGCATAAACAGCTTAATGAATGCTTTCCACCTACAAATTATTATGGGATATCATATTATATAATTAAATAGCAATGAGAAAGTCTATTCATCAAAGGTCTTTTTTTTCCAACCCTACAGCATGAAGATGAGAGTAAATTATCTTCTGGAATGATTCAGCCTTCAAACAAACCCACTATAAAACATACAGACCATCAAAGCAAACAAAAAATAATACATAAAAGTTTTCTTGCCTTCAAACATAATTTAGAATAATCTCTCTTTTAGGTTTAGAAGCTATTTTTAATTAAGTGATTATACTTTTGTTCAGTGGAAGCTTTCCAGAACTGTAATTCTCAGTATAAAGTAGATTTAATACTAACTTCAGTTCTATATTTATTATATAATGTGAATAACATTTTTTTCCCTATGTATAATATATTTGAGGCAGTTTTGCTACTAATTCTCCTTCATTAAAAAAAAAGAAAAAGAAAAATGTAACCTTACTTCCTTAGGTATGAAGAATTAAGATGCAAAACAGGAACAACATTTCAAAAAGATTAATACAAAAAAATCATATTCTGGTTATAGAACTATACGTTTCAATGAGGGGAAGCTTTTAAAAAAATATTTATTTATTTATTTTTAATTGTTCAATTTACTGGGGTGACATTGGTTGGTAAAAATCACACAGGTTCCAATTTTATCAGATAGCTTAGATTTACATGTTGTTTTGCAAATGTGTCAACAACCAAATTACTAGGAGTTTTGTTGAAGGTTTTGTTTTTTTTTCCAACTATAAATCAGTCATCCTTGAAAGCTGAGTTCAATTTAACACTGTTGACATTTCATTTAAAAATACTAACTTGCAAATGATGTTTTGGTTTTTTTTCAAAGTATCCTTCCTGATGATACTCTATTTTCCTATTATCTTGTTCTTTAGAAAAGTAGTGATATTTGAAGGTCACACTTTTATGCCATAAAGCAGATCATGAGATAAATTTGCATTTGTACTGGTGAACTATCGCCTATGCAGGTGATAAGAAGACAGCAGCTTAATAAAAACATCTCCACAAACCTAAAAAAGATAAAGAAATGAAAAAGAAACTTGGATTGACATTTAAATCTTAGTTTATTTTAATTATCCTTCACTTCACATAAGCATGTCATTTTACATTCCCTATCATTATATGTCAACACAAAAAGGTATGCCAATATCTATGTGCATTCATTTTTTTCTTCTTCTGAGAGCAATTACTTTTTAAATAGCTTTGTGGCATCTCAGAACTCCTGCTCAAAAGACCTACTATTGTGTTTTCTTTTTGATATCCAATACCATTCCTAACAAAAGAATCTGAATATCGAATGTATTTAGGGATGTGAAGACTGTAATAGAGAAAACATTCAAACTGCATTTTAGGCTTTTAGTTGCAATATAAATTTAAGAGATTATATTTTCCTATTATGGTTTTTAAGTAAAAAATGGTATTTCTAATCATAGTAGAAGAGTATTTACATACTGTTTATAAGATACTAATGGGTCAAGATAAAAAATACTTTTACATATTTTAATATTTTAATAATTTTATAATATTTTGACATAATTAACCTATGTGAGACAAAAACTGATAGGATAGCATGCCAATATTGACAAGTTTACTATTATAGTTGGAGCCTTCAAAACCTCTCTGTTAGCAATTGATAAATTTACTGGAGTGAAAATCAGTTAAGGACACCAGTGACCTGTACCACCAGTTATAATAACTTGTTCTAATTGACCTTTAAAGACTGCTCCATCCAACAAAAGCAAAATACAAATTCTTATCAAACTGCCCTGGAATATTCACTAAGAAATATCACACTCTGAGACACAAAACACTATTAAAATTCTTAAAAAACTAGAAATCCAAATTTGTTCTCAGACCTAAAGAGAATTAAACTAGAAATCCAAAATGGAAGTATAGCTAGAAATTCTCCAAATACTTGGCAATTAAACAACACATTTCCAAATAAACTCATAGGTCAAAAGAGAAATTTGAAAAATATTTTGAATTAAATAAAAATGAAAACATAATGGACAAAAGTAGTTGAGTTACAGTGAAATTAGTTTTTTAAAAGAAACTTACAGTATTAAGTGCATATAAATAGAAAATAAAAATGTTCTGTAATCAATACTCTGAGTTTTCACATTAATAAAAAAAAGAGTGAAGAGAAAGTAAAGACTAAAATAAAAACAAAAGAATAAAATATTAGAGTAGAAAACAAGAAAATAAAAGACAGTAAAATGATATATAAAAATAAACAAAATGCGAGTTAATTCTTTGAAAATATCAATAGCATTGATAAATCTCTATCTGGGCTAACCCAGGAAAAAGGAAAGAGGGTACAAATTACCCATACCAGAAATGAAAGATGGGTCTTTGCTGTTCCTTGAACATTATAATGATAATAAAGAAATACTATCAACAACTCTTAACCTACAAATTTGAAATTAGATGAAACCTAACCTATTCTTGGAAATACACAAATTACCAAAACTCTCACAGAGATAAATAGACAACTGAAACAACTACAGTAAGCAATATTGTATAATATTGATTTAAAAAAAACAAAAACAAACAAACAAACAAACATAAACACATAGATCTGTGGAATAGAATTGGGAGCCCAGAAATAGACACACACATATATATAGTCAACTGATATATTTTTTTCAAAGATACAACGACAATTCAATGAAGAAACTCATCTTTTCAACAAATAATTTTAGAATGTTGGAAAATCATATGTGAAAAATTGAATCTAAACACAGGCTTATACCTTACGTAAGAATTAACTCAAAATTAATTCTAAATGCAAAATGCAGAACTATAAAAATTCTAGAAAAAAAAAACAGGCAACATTCCATATTATCTGGGTTTCGGTGATGAATTTTTAGTTAAAATGCCGAAAATACTATCCATAAAAGATAAGATAAAACATATTTTGGACTTAGTAAAATTAATAACTTCTGCTCTTGAAAGGTACTGGTAAGCGAATGAATGCTCAAGGCACAAATTGGGACAAAATATTTGCAAAATTCACATCTGAAAGCACTTGTAATCAAAATATACAAAGAATTCTTAAAACAGCAAGAAAACAAAGTACAGTTAATCCTTAAACAGTGCAGACATTAGGGATGCTGGCACCTCATGCAGTTGAAAATTAGTGTATAATCCCCCCAAAATTAACTACTAATTTAGTATTGACCAGAAGTCAATTTATTGGAAAAATCCACATATAAGTGAACCTGTGTATTTCAAACCTGTGCTGTTCAAGGGTCAGCTATAAACAAATTAGAACATAGGCAAAGGATCTGAACAGATACCTCACCAAGTAAAATATACAGATGACAAGCGTATAACCAAATACACTCTGTAATTTGTCACTAGGGAATGGAAATTAAAACAACAATGTGATATGACTGCAAACCTATTATTATAGACCGTCTAAAACCTAAAACTTAATAGTATGATTGCTGATAATGTTGAGGACAACAGCTCTCACTTAATGCTCGTGGGAGTGCAAAATGATATACCACCTTGGAAGGCAATGGGATGTTCCCTATAAAGCTAAACATGATATTATCATATGATTGAACAGTCATGCTTCTCAGTATTATTTGCTCGATTGATAGGAAAATTTATGTGCATGCAAAATTTTGCACACAAAGGTATATAGCAGTTTTATTCATAATTGCCCAAAACTGGGAGAGTGAAGTTGTCCTTCAGTTGATGAATTTATAAATAACTTGTGATATAATCATACAATAGAATGCTATTATATGCTAAAAAGAATGAGCTATTAAGCAATGCAACAATGTGGATGAATCTTAAACAGATATTGCCAAGTAAAAGAAGCCAATCTGAAAAGGCTATATACTATAGGATTCAATTTACATGGTCAGATGGGTATAGTATAACTTTGTAGACAGTAAACAGATCAGTGGCTGCTAAGGGGCTTAGTAGCAGGGATAGTGTTGAATCAGAAATTTTTTTAAGAACTGTAAAATTATTCTGTAACATACAACACTAGGCATATGTCCAAACCCATTCAACTTTACAACATGAAGTGAACTTTAACATGTAAAATTAAAATAAATAGACTAGGAGGTCAGGGAATTCCAGCATAAAATTCAGACCCAGACAAAATAATCGAATTTTATTATAAATATATAAAGTAACCTCATTGAAGGAGCTGTGTGAAAAAACGAACAAACAAAAAACATTAATCTAAGTAACTTTGACAATGATTTGAGACTATAAGACTAAAGACATAAGGATCTCTACATAAACATTTTACTCTGGTTGATAAAGTTGTTTTCCATGGAGGACCATGTTAACAATTTCTGAAACCACTGTATATGTATTTTAGAATTGATCATTAAAGTCAATAAATACAATATGGTGGGAGCTGGGTTTTCACACTAATGTTGGAAGGTTGTAAACAAACAAGGAGAGAAGGCTAGAATGATCTTTTTGGTAATGAAGTAGAGTTGGAGACATAAGTATGAAATTATGTTTAGCTTAAGATATGGGTGGTGAAATATGAAAATATTTACACAAATCTGTATATACACAGGCCAGAATACACCCATATGTTTCCTTGCTCAGTCAGCTGGCAGGGCCTAGAAGAAAAGCTACCTCAGTGGCAACACAGACACCTAGCAACCACGTTCCTGAAGTATACCTACATATAGTGACTTACTTTTAAAAAGTATAAAATGGAAGGAAAAATAGAGTAACTTTATAGTGAGCAAACCTGACAAACACTACTGCAGCCAGGTGATCAAGTAAGTTTTGGCAAGTAGTAAGGTTTCCCAAAGAGCAAGTAAGGATTTCTAATACATTGAAACTTTTTAAATCTTGTCCTGTTAAAAGTAATTGGTATGCACAAAAATCAATGAAGTATATTTAAAGACCATCAGTTGATCTTTCTTATTTAACAGATGATCAAACAGACCAGTGGGTTTAATTGAAGTCACACAGATCATCTGGTGTGTCCCTGGCTGCCTTGGGGATGGGGCCCATGTGTTCAGGGTCCTCTGTCTTTCATCACTCCATCGCCACACTGAACCAAAATACTTTTACCCATCTATGCTTTTTAAACAAACTTTTAAAATCTCCTTTCTCTACCACACTATTTCTTTTATTTTACAGCAAAAATTCTTACAGAAGTCAGTGGTACCAGTTGTCTCCCAACTAGGGTTATCAAAATCCAGACAGTGTGTAAAACCAGGCATTATAGTGCAAGAAAAAATATTAGAATTTCCACTAACATTTACTTTTATCATAAAATGACAAAAATATTGAAGTATTTGAACAATGTATATATCAAACATCACAGTTGCATACTTTGTATAATAATTGCTCTCGGTTTCCTCAGCGTAATCTTAGTTTGCTCCCATTTCATTTTATTTAATTTTCAAAACTGGCCCAGTTTGGACAGTAAGTTACATGGTCTACATATAACTTAGATGTATTCATAAAAATACCTCGATGGAACAGTGAGAGTTTGACAACCTGGAAGTACCGGTATTCACTCAATCAGTATTTCTTATTTGATCATTTCAATATATTTCAATACATTCGTATTAACTAAACATATCAAAGATGGCAAGTACCTGAAAAATATTACTACAAAATATCTATAGCATAATGTTCTCAAGAGTAACATAAGCATGAAGAAAAAAACAGAAAATGGCAGAGGGGACACTTTCACCCCTAAAACCTCCACAGCTATTAGTCAGCCCCCTAGTCTGATGGAAGCTGTAAAGAAATCAGCTCTAAACATTAGTAAGAAGATTTATTGAAAAACAAATTTATATCCATTATCATAAATTTTGAACCTTGCTCTAGGAATCTATATTAACTATTTGAAGTATATATCATCCTGATTAGTAAGATATTTAAAATTACAAAACCAAAAATGAAGACTTAACCTCCAATTGTTTAGCAACAATGTTTGTCAAGTCCATGCTTAATCCAAGTACTTTACAAAATATCATTAAATATTACTAATGTCATTAAGCTTTAAAATAGTAATGATAATAGCCTTTTTTTGAACACCTAGTATGTCCCAAGAAATATTTGAATACTTGACATATATTCTTTTCATTTGGTCTTTAAAACAACTCTTTAAGATAGGTATGACTATTATCCACACTTCAGTAGGTAAAACTAAATCACAAAGATTTTAAATAGTTTTTCCAAGGTCATACAGATAGTTGTTTCAGGCAGTCTAGAGGATTTTTAAAAATAATATTATTAAACTAGTATAATAATAAAACATTTATAAACATAAGGCATTTTCAGATTGACTGTTTTTGGTCTGTAGAAATAAAAAATAAGAACAACCATCCTTATTCGTGGAGTTTAATCTACAGATTTATTTGCAGAAATATGAAATGATCATATACATTTATTCATTGCAAGATTGTGTCTAATGGCAACACTTTAAAAACTCAGATGTCCATTATTTCAGGATTAATTAAACAAATAACAGGAAAAAAAAAGTCTATGCAAAAGAATTAGGACTTTTTTTATGTTATTGTTAGGTAATGAAAAGCAAGAGACAAAACAATGCACAGGGAAGCCGGGATGGTTCAGTGGGTTAAGCGTTCACTTTGCAGCTCCAGGGAACGAATCCTGGCCCTGGCCCATGCGGACCCATATGCTGAACTGAGGAGCTCCCCCAGTTCATTTTTCTCTCTCTGTCTCTGTATCTCTCTCTCTCTGTCAAAAAAAAAAAATGTTTAAACAATACATATTTTTTTATTTTTTAAAGAAAACAATGTACATACTAGACTCCCTTTTTGGTAAATACTGGGAAATAATTTATATTACCTCAGTCAGTATTGAAGACAGCTGGCTGGATGCAAACTGTAATGGAAAGGAGATTTTTATTTTATATTTTGGGGTTAGTAACTGTGGTCTTATTGTCTATTCAAAATTAAATAAGCTTAAAGTTTAAAAAGGACATTACGAAGTATTATATTACAAATGATCATACTGGCAGAGAGAGGTCTAAAATTTCAGAAAATGTTGCCATTGGAGAAGATTAACACTGAGAGATATGAGATGGAAGCAACTTTTTTCCTGTTCCAGTGGCTAGAATGTCAGGACAACTGAAGGGGAAGTAACGGAATGGAATGTATTTTGTCATGAAACAACAGAGTATTTAACTGGCTGCCAGTGCATAGACCCCCATTAAAGGGTGAAGGCCCATCCTCCATTTCCTGTGAAAATTAAATGGCCATGAGGAAGGTATTTGTTCTCCTTGGAACATGAGGACACTCACCATTTTCCATGGAGCATGATTGAAACTCCAGGTTTTAGTTAGCATCTGCATAGAGATGATCTTAGATAATCTTCAGACTATTATGTTCTCTTCCTTAGAACAATCCCTACTTCTTCTGCAATGTCTGTATATGAATATGTCTGTATTTGGAATATGAATATATTCCAAAATTGATTATTCTTTCTTAATAGAACACACAATTATCTTTGCTTCTGAACTTCAGATTTTTTGACTCCTTAAATTAATCTTTTCTCATCTCCCAAAGTCATCAAGCATGTGAACCCTGCTGGGTTTTCTTTCTCCTCTTACCTGTTCCTGTTCATTTTCTTCCCACTGAATTTTCCTCTAGATACCCTTGCTTATATCAAGAACACAATTTTCTTGCCTTAATTCCTACTCTCCTTTCTTTTAGTATATCACTCCTCTTTTTAAAATTTCCCAATAGTTCTATCCTCTTCATAAAGCTTAATGAAAAATCTATCTCATTATATTATAGATTTCAGTGTGATGGAAGTGGTGTGCACACACCTAAGAAAACAGATGTAGAAAAACAATCTCTCTTCTCTGGTCTGTTTTTTTTTTTTTTTTTGGTTATTTTATGTTTATCTGACCATGTAGTACTTCCAAATTAGTAAATATAGATTCTATCTTTAATAGAATTTTCCAAGAAATGGAAATATTATATAAAAACAAATATTTTGAGTAAAAGGTACATTGAGTTGAGGAATAACAGTTGTCAAGTTGGACCTTTGAAGACCAGTGATGTAGAAGCTATTGTACACTTGTAGCAAAGACTTCCAATGTCCATTTGACTAGAGTGCAGATGGTGGGTCTACTCTGTAGACCTTATTATAGTAGCAAGGGCCTTTCATCCTTCAGTAACAATTTTTACTTTTTTTAGGTAAAACCAAGGAGATATCTTTCTAATGCCAAATCCTGATCCATGGTACACAGTACTGCAACAAGGTTCCAATGTGTTACCAAAGCATATTTAATACTACAGAGATATGCAAAATGTGCTTTTGGCATTTCAGCACCATTTAATTGCACATTTGCCTTTTCTAGACTGCAAAAATAATAGAAAAATCTTGAAAGCAATAGTTGGATTTTAGATTTTATTGGCAAGAGAAAATAACGATGGAGAATCAAACTCTTAAGTTTGTTTATATTGTGATAATAAAATTAACCAAAAATCATTTTATTCATGAGAGAGTATAACCTCAACATGATCAAAGTAACATTTAGTGCTAATTTGGAGCAAAATGAATTTCAAATGCATTTCAGAATGAAAGATATGTTCTATCTTTTCTGGCACATTGGGTTTATAGCAACTCTGAAAATAATCATAGACTACATAAAAGTGTTATTCTATTTATGAAGAGATTCTAAATGAATGCAAATGGTAAGTCTCCTACTGATTACAATGGAAAAGGGGCATTACACTTATAAAAGAATACTCACATATTGGCTGATAATTTATTGTTAGCGTAGACTCAGGGGTCTCCAAACTATGGCCTGCGGGACGGCCCTCTCATTCAGCCCGTGGAGACCTATTTATCTACAGAAAAAAATCATGGAAATTTACATGTATCCTGCCAAGATCAGCCGCTTACTTTTTCTACTTCTGTTCACAGTCAATGAGATGATATAACTGCTGTTTGGTAGTTAATGCAGCCCTCGGGCTAAAAAGTTTCAAGACCCCTGCCCCATAGACAAACTGTGAAAAGCATTTAAATTTTTTTAATTCTAATTCGTGTTTGAAACTATAATAATGTACTAACTAGAAGGATTCATTGTTATAATAGAAATCAGCTTTAATTTTAATTTAATCTAAGGTGTTAATTTATCCCTTGAATGAAAATCTAGGCAAATTCCAGGAAGTCTTTGCTCTCTTTTGTGCCATAAAATGTCCTTAAGTACAAAATAGTATTGGTTCAAAATATTCAGAAGCTCAGTTCCATTAATAATCAAAACTTAAAAAATTTGCATAAGTATATTCTTTTTCTCTCCATTTAATATATACCTGAAGGGAAAAGGGGACATATTTGGCATCTTATTGTTTTCCTTACTTGGGTTTCTATGTTTTCTTTGGCCTGAGCTGTGGGGAAAGCTTAGAGGAACAGTACCAGGAGAGGCCATAGTTGACCAGATCCATACAAGATATCATTGGATTAGCCACCTAGACTTGGCAGGTTTTTAAAACTGCTTATTTTTATCATGAGTATAGTAATGTTCTTTTGAAAATTTGTCTTTTACTGGGCAGCTTTAATTTACAGGTCCTGGTCCTTCTTTTGATGTGAACAAATGGCTTTTCTTCAGTTTGTTATTTATAGCTTTGTTCTTACCCTCTGAAAATCCAGAGCTCTTCCCCCTCTACATTCGTATCTTTACTCCCCTCTTAATAAATAGCATTTGAATATGAGCTATATCAACATGCTCTTGTATGTAGCCTATGTAAATACACACCGAGAAATACTCAGGTTTGCTCCAACAAATTCTGGAAGCCCCCTCGTGCAGCATCCTTTCTGTGTTAGCCCTCAGAGGATTCAGTCTCTGGCCCTTTCAACTTGCCAGCTGAGTCAAACCGTGTTCATAGTGTCCACAAAATTGTGAGGCCATATACTATTAAGTTCTTCAATTGGTTGCACTAAGTCCCACTGAAGCTCTTTATTCCTGGCAGATGAGAAGTATTATCTTTGCTATCCCTTAGAGGGGGTGAGTGATTGAACAAAACAAATAAACAAAAACAAACAAACATGCAAACAAAGTACCTACCAACTCTCTCCAAAGTCTTCTCCTAATCTCAAATTGTGTTCTCATTTTCTCCAAAGCTCATTTATAGGCTGAAGGTCACCATCAGAAAAGTGTCACATAACTAGTCTTTCATCTTTTTCCAAGATTTGCATGATAGCTTCCCTTTTAATTGTGATATCTATTGAAATGGAGTCTAAACTGAAAATGAAGCAATCATACTTTTATTTCTACATTGTGTTATTCTTGCTAAATTTAGGGTCATGCAAATGAAATGCACAGTGTGCTCCACCAAGATTTCAGATATTACTGATATGTTTTATGGGAATATCTGTGTGATATATTTCTTACCTACTGATAATAAATTAATTATAAAATATTATAATATATACATAAGTATGTATATATTATAATAAATATATAGATAGCTATACAAAATGAAAGAACATACTTTTACTTTTGAAATCTGAAGGGCATTATAGGGAAGTAAGATAATGTGACTTTTAAAGCCTTTATGTGCAATCCATTCAAAGTTGTTTTAATGGGATTTAGTTAGATTGTGGATCTCTAAATGACCACTAAACTAAGTGTTACTCTGAACACAAATGAAAGGTTGGCTTCCTGCCAGTCTTTCTCCTTGACTGACGTTGATGGAATGATAAACAGTCAGCACCTGCCTGTTCTTCCACAGGACATTTTGTTACCATCTCATTTGCGTCACAATGGCTTGGAGTTTATTATCACTGTTTCCAATCCTGGGTAAAGATTCTTGACATCACCAGAGTGGCTCAAACATTTTTGAAGTTCTTATTATAAGACAAAAAGATTAATGTTGGGTAAGAATCCCGTTTTAAAGGTACCTGAAAGGTTACACATTTTTTTCCCTGTAAAAAGACAAAGTTACAAGTAATGTAATGAAAATGATTTAGGAAGACATTGGCTTGAATGCCAGACTCAGGACATCAAAGGAGTGGAAATCAGCCAAGCCTGCAGCTTCATTGTTAAAATCATCACTCCCTAGGGGAACATCTCACTCTAGAGAGAAAAGAGATGGGAGAGGGCTACAGCATAGCTGTTTTAGGTCTTCCCCTGGTCCACCCTTTTTCTATTCTCATTTTCTGTTGATCCTCCTTACTACTCAGCATGAAATTTATCTTTTCTTTTTATGTATTTAACCACATTGATGTTGTCTCTAAACCTACCACATCTATTTCTAACCCTTTATGCTTAACAGATCACAAGCCAGTGTATATCGATGGAGCTTAATAGACAAGAACGTAAGGTCCTGCCTTTGGACAAGCTTGGTCACTTCCACAATTTATGAGAGGCAAAAATATACTCAGCTCTAAATGAGAAAATTATCACTGACTTTATTGGTTTTATTAATGAGGTACTGTAGATGAAGCCCAAATAAAGTTCTAACACATGTTTGGGATTCAACAAATATAAGTAACTTTTTTTTTTTTTTTTTTTTTTTGCTCTCCATAAATAAAATGGTATTCCAGAAAAATGAGCAAGAATTTCCATCTCAGGGATCAAGGCATACAGGTCATGAAGAAGTTATCCTTATTCTGAAGTTTGGAGCAGAAGTACAAGTTGGACTTCTGAAAAGACATTTCAGGAAAAGAAAACACCATAAGCGAAGGAACTAATTCAAAGTGTTAGAAGTAAAAGGTATGTAAGTACTACACTTATGTTTCAATTTGTAAGAAACATAATATACATTAAGTTAGCAATAGAGCAGGTAATTAAAGGACAAAGATTTTTAGGGTATTAAAGTCCTCACTGAAGAATTTGACCTAAGTTTATAAAGAACAAATATTTAAGGGTTTTTGTTTGTTTGTTTCTTTGTTTGTTTTTGTTTGTTTTTTTCATGCTCAGAGTGTGATTCATGAAGAAAAATACAAGAGTAGTTTATTTAGAGTGAAAAGTACTGTAGGAGACATGAATTATGAGTTTTTTATATTTTTTAAAGATTTCTTTTTTATTTTTTGACAGAGACAGAGAAAGACAGAGACAAAGAGAAGGGGGAGGGCCCAGAGTAGTTTCCATAGTTATACACTATCAGTTTTCGACATGGTTTTGTTCCACACAGGTGGGTGGGAGCTGTGCAGGGCGGGAACTGGACTGGGGGGCCTCCTGCATGGACACACACCCCTTCAAGCCACAGGTCAAACCGGGGAGCAAGAACCAAACTGGGGGCCTCCTACATGGGAAGGACACCTCAATTCAGTATATGGGTCTGCACAAGCTGGGGCCAGAATTCAATCCTCGGTCCCCTAGGATGCAAAGTGAGCACATAACCTGCTGAGCCAACCCAGCTTCCCCCAATTATAAGTTTTTAAGAAGTCATGTAGGAAATAATAAGAGAGATGGATTAGGAAAGCTCTTGTGCAAATGGTGAAGTGGTTACTACTGAAAATATAATGAAGAAAGCATCATAGAACACTCAGCTACCCACAAAGAAAACAAAATGGCACAGCTATGCATATGTGGGAATTTCACAAATTACTACTTTGTGCCTCTGCCCAGGCATTATTTACTTTTATTTTACATGTTATGGTTAATAATATATGGTGAATAGTTTAATATTCTTTATTGCATAAGAGTTGTGCCCAGGATCTTACATTTTATATATAGTTATCTTTCTTAGAGACAAGTAATCCTAACTTTTACTCACTTGGCATTAATCTTCATATTGTTTTGAGACATCATTGGTATTATTATTTTTTAATTTAATTTGATTCTCTGTTTTATTTATTTACAAGGCCTCTCTAAAAATATACAAAGTTTAATGGATTTCTGGTGGCTTCTATAATACTGGGCATTAAGTACTTGATTTATTTTCACATATGTGAAAAGATTGTGTGTAACTGTCTTAACATACATTTTTAATGACTATCTTAACACCAAATATCATTTAGAGGCGATTACATAGAATCCTTTATTTTATTAACTGGATATAATGTTCTAGTAGCAATTAATATTAATTTATTAACAGTCTTCAATAAGAGTTTTTCAATAAAAACATTGCATCTTCTTACTGAATTTAAAGTAAAATGACATTTTAGAATTTTAAGAGTGAACTTTCAGGATTCTGGGGTAGCTCAGCAGATTAAGCACTAACCTTTCAATGAAGAAGTTAAGGATTGAAATCCGGTCCCAGCCCATGAAAACCCATATGCTGAACTGTGGCATGGCTGTGAAGGTTCTCATCTACCATGCTGGAGGCCCCCAGTTCAGGCCCCACCCCTTATGGCCCCACATCCACCTGTGTGGAATGAAACTATATCACAACTAATGATATAAAACTATGGAGACTGCTCTGGGCCCTCCTTCATTCTTCCTCTGTCTCTCTCTCACCTTCTCTCAAAACAATAAAATAAATCTTTTAAAAAAAAGAGTGAACTTTCACTCTTAGATAATTTATACACAGGGGAAGCCGGGATGGCTCAGTGGGTTAAGCGCTCACTTTGCAGCGCCGGGGACCGGGGATCGAATCCCGGCCCGGCCCGTGCGGAACCCTATGCTGAACTGGGATGGGAGCTCCCCTAGTTCAGTTCTCTCTCAATCTCTGTATCTCTCTCTCTCTCTCTCTCTCTCTCTCTCCCTCTGTCAAAAATAAATAATTAATTAAAAAAAAAAAAGATAATTTATACATAACTTACATATGTACATATGAATGATTCAGTGATAATCTTTTTTTTAGTTAAAAATGATAATCTTATGTCATATAATTCTTCTGAGCTCTTTATGATTTTATTAGCTTTGTATTGCTATTTGTATCTCTTCATATAGCTTGGATCTATTTTTTCCTGCTACAGTATATTTTTCTATTGATAATTTGAACATACTATGTATAGGTAACCTTTCTAAACACCTACACATTTGAAATTTTATTTATTTCAACTTTGATCTTGAAGTGATAGTCTGATAAATATAAAATTATTGTGCTAAGGATTTTTTCTCATTATTTTAAATATATTGCTGTATTGTCTTCTTATGTTCTCCTCACGGCTATTGGGGAAAGGGTGGTTTTCACATATGGCTGATGGAGAAATAGAATGTTACAACCTGTTTTGAAAAGCAGTCTGACAATATATCTTAATATTAAAAATACATTAAGGTTTTTGACCAAGAAACTTTATTCCTAGAAATTTATTATAAGGAAACAAAAGCATCAATAAGTAAAATATCCATTATATAAGAATGCTTACCTTGTAATGAATAAAGATAAATTAGGGGGGGGGAGTAGATGCAAATCAATCTAGAAATGGATAGTGAATTAAGGTATAGCTATTCCATAAAATGTTTTGTGTTTAACAAAGAATAAATTAGAGCTATATAACCTAATGTGGAAAGTTTTACAATGCATTGCTAGGAGAAAATAAGATGAAAAAAGTATATTAAATAACCCCAATTTGTAATAACGAAAACCTTCCTTGTATATATTAATTTGTATATCTAAATTTGTAGAAAAATATGGTAAGAGAAAAATGAGTTGTAAACATAAGTTATCCCATTGTGTTGGAATGCAGAGTGGTCAGATGTAGAAAGCTACAGGAGCAAAAGAGAAAGGAAGACAGTAAAGAAAGAGAAGTAAAGAAACTAAAGTTTAATGTATTAAATAATTATAACACAGAGAGCATACATTTCTTAAGAAGACGAATATGCTTTTAAAACAGGTCCCCAAAATTAGTTTTATCAAATCTTATAGTCACATATATTCTCCTGGGATACATCTATATTTTCTCTACATATACCAACTGTTAGACTACATCAAACTAAATTCATAGTTTGCAGCCTGAAACTTTTAAACTTAAAGTCCATGAGCTTTTATTAAAGATTCAAAAAAAAATATTTTGGGGCAACTGCCATTGAGCATGACATTTGTGAGAAAAATATCATTAAAGCATGACCATCAACACCTTTTAGCATTCCCTCACTGACAATAGACTCAATGAACCTTCCACATGGTCTAAAATTTTTGTGAAGATCAACCGAATTATAACTAGTCTTTGCATTTAAGGTGATAAAAATAGCTTTGTAACTGTGTTTTGGAACTCTTTTATCTTAATGAAGATACATAGTATTAAAACATTTTGAGTAAAATTCAGTATTAAAGAAATTCTTATTTTTAAGGCAGCATCTTATTAATGCAGCGTGCTAATAAATGTTCTTTCTTCAGATAGGACCACTTGTGTCACAACTGATCACACCAGCAAGTGAGTCAAGCTGATATTTTCCACTAAGCATATTTTCATAAATAAAATGCCTCTGGAAATGAAATAAAGCTAGAATGCTATTGAGATATTATAACATCTCAAACAGTTTCCTGGTAACAGTCAGTATATAGTATAAATGCCTTTTAATATGTTTTCTAGAATAAATTAATTCTACAAGGACATTCATATCTCATACCTCAATTAGAAAGAGTGTATTCTTTTGGTAACTACGGATAGGAATTCCTTGGCTGCCATTCAAGACAAAAGCAAAGCTGCGAAGATGCCCTATTCAGTGAAACAGGCATCTACACCAGTACTTAGCTCGTCAATAAATTATCAGAAGGAATATTTCCTTTCTGTCGCTTGGGAGCCACATATATATTCTGCTTCTGCTTACTGCTTGTTCATGGTCAGGCCCAGACCTATCGGGGAGCAGTGAAGGCCAGGCACAATGACTCATTCAGGCCTGAGCACAAGGAAGGAAATGCTCCATGGCCAAAATGTTATGTGGAGTTCCATTCAGAGCACCACACATTTCCCTGAAACTTGCTTAGGAAAACATTTGAATGCTGTTTTTAGTGTGTTCTATTTGTCATTCTGAAACACAACACATTAGCTGCTTTGAACTCCTGGGCACTAAAAATATTTAAGTTACATAAGCAGATTGAGTGAAAGACTAAATGGAGCTTTTAACTCAACACGCTCAAAAGCATCTCCTTATTGCCCTAACGAATAGTGAAGCTCTTGTAAGCTACTGTGGAAAGCCCTCCAGACAGCCAGCCCATATTGGACAGTGCAAAGGAGCAGTAAAACCAAGATAAACAGCCATGCATATTTTCTCCTGCTGGAATGAAAAGTAATGGCTTGCAAAAATATATGCTCTTTTTCCTATTACTATTACAATTCTTGCATGACTTTTGTGTCTAATTGTTGGCTGATGCAGCCTTCCAAAATGTTTGAGGGGAGAAGAAAAACAGAAGGAAGAGACATTGCTTCGGTGCTCTTATTTTGCGCTGTACACATTTCAAAAGTAGACACTGTGTAAATATAAATGGAAACTATTCCATTTTAATAGTCCCTTTAATCATTTTTGCCTTCATCTTAGTTTTCTCATGTATGTCCGGAGCATTGATTTATAATTGTGGATTTCTTAGTATGGGTCTCTCTTTTGGTGCCCCAGTATAAGACATCCTCCGCTTGTGTTTAGATCCCTATGGTTGCCACTGAACCTGGAATTTTTAAAGATGGATATTGTCTCTGTCTATGTGCCATTATATGTAGAATATATAAGAGTGATGAGGGGATCACTGGAGTGGCTCCTGTTAAAAACAAGTTGAATAATAAGGAGGAAAAGCAGAATAAATGGCATCATTAATAATCACAATATAATTCTTTTAAATAATTTTTAAATTTAACTTTAGTCCTTAATTTTTGATTTAGCATTTTAGGCCAACTGTGTGAAAAATTCAAAAAGAAGCTATAATCAAAATTTAAAAAAATTACCACTTATACCTTGCTTTAAATATAAACACAACTTTACTTTTTATTTGTTTACTGAAGAAAAATTTCAAAATTCTCTTACTCTAGAGGGGGAAAAAAAAGACAGGCAAATTAACCTGTGTGACAATTTTTTAAAAAATGGTATAATAGATATTTCTTAGAGGGAAATATTTTCTAAAGACTCTATATTTGAATAATAATAATAATAAAAAGAGATGGTATTAATTAGTGGCAAACAGATGTAAAATAAAATAAGGAAGGGCACAGGATATAGGAAAATATTTGAACTATTTTAGCACTTGAAAATGTCAAACAATTTATTAAGGATTTATGCACTTGGTTGAGAAGGTCTTAGGAACTGGCTATAAAAACATATAAAAATTGGTACTGTTATAACTGAGTCAAATAGCAATGTGAGCAGAAAATACTTTTTAGGTTGTTTTATTACACTCATAAATGAAAGGAACAAATTAATTACTGTTCTTTTAACTCTAATCCAACAAATAATTTAAAAAGAAGGCAAAATTTAAATTAGTAAAAAGTTCATTTTGGAAAAAAATTAAACTCTGTTCTGCATGTCTCAACCCCAGTGAAAAATCATACCTCAATTAACTTCTTCAATCAGCTTCAATTTTAGTAAACTTTATCTTTAATTTGTGATCCTTTGATTTTTAAAAGTAAAGCTAATATCAAAGAAATATCTTACTTTACAAGAATATTTTCACAATATATGAGATAATATATGTAATTGCTTCGAGATCTTAGGAAACAAGGAGTTAAGGTAATTTGTTAATTGATGTGTACGCATTTGAAATATTGAGTAATTTATAGAAATTTTTATTTCACTAATTAAATTAATTTACATTCAACCTTTAATTCAGATTTTATCATGTAGTGTATAACTATTATGTGGTGTATTATGTCGTATACAAAGAACTATTTGTTCCTTCAGGATGACAGGACCTCAAGCATTTTGTAAAATAATGCATAATCTGAGTCACTCTTACTGAATTCAACCTTGTTGCTACATTTTTTTTAAACTTTCTTGTTTTATTATCATTGCATTAGCTCATCTACCAAAGTCAGTTAAAAGAAGAATATTTTAAAACAAAGCTAACCTTTGCCTCAGAAGTAAGCCTTCTTTTCCATGAAAATTTTTGGATTTTCCAGTTCCTTTAATACCATACCAAGGAAAGGCATTACATGTTATTGGCCATAGGATGCAACACAAGTCAATAAATTTTTCTTATGAAAACCTGCAAGTATTTACATAAACCCTTTATAAAATTCACTAATTAATCCTGTGGTATTCTCTGTAGACACTGATGTTTTTCTTCCCCCTGTCCAACGATGAGATGTAGATTTAAAGAAGGAAAGAAAACCCACACTTTGAAAAACAAAAATATTATTTTAGGTTTTTTCCTCCTCTCTAGGTAATAATCTTGGATATTACTGTATATTACTTACTTACTACCTTTGTGCTGAATGTTGGTATTTGCTCTATGTGCAGAAGGTGAATCATCTCATGCGCTTGCATCTGTCCTCCTAGCTTCAAATTTTAGAACAGCAATTGTGCACCATTCAATAGAGTGTATGCAGCAAGAGTATTCAAATAAGAAATGTTTCAAATTCCACTTACACTTTTAAATTACAAACACAATTTAAAAAAAGATCCTTTTAAAGCTAATAACTATGTGTCTTTATAAATTTAAGTTTCACAATCTCATTCCCAAATCCTAAAGTTTTTCTGTCCCCTTATTATATTTTAAGATTATTTGTCACACTTGAGGGTAATTTAGAAAAAAAATGATTGCTGTAATCGAGTAACTTTATCTAGGTCACTGGAGCACCCTGCCTCTCTTCTTTTCTCTCCTGTTTTCCCACATGCCACACACACACTGGAATGTAACTGTGAGCATAATTTTCCTTGTTCTAAAGACATCATAAAACCATTTGGATAAATTTGAACAGTGGCCAACTTTTCTTTCATTTTCACATGGTAAACAGTGTGGTTCTCAAGTCTTCAACTCCACTTCCAAAGCCTTCAGTCACTTTCTCTGCAGCCTGCCAGGGTTAGACCACAATCAGAAAAAGTTTATGCAGCATAAAAGAAAAGGGACAGCTGTGTGAGAGGAAGATATATCTGAAGTTGATAAGAGGATGGTATTTTTTCAAAGTGGGTTCTATTATTAGTTACTATTACTTTGTTATAAAGAAAAATAATGAGGCAAGACATAAAATGATAAAAAGTTAGGATACTAGACCTCAAAAGCAAGGGAAGTGAAAGCAAAAATAAATGAATGGGACTATATCAGACTAAAAACTTCTGCACAACAAAAGAAACCACCAACAAAGTAAAGAGGCAACCAACCAAATGGGGGAAAATATTTGTAAACAATGCCTCTGATAAGGGACTAATATCTAAAATATATAAAGAACTCATACAACTCAACAACAACAACAACAACAAAAAAGATATAATTGAAAAATTGGCAGAAGACCTGAACAGATACTACTTTTCCCATGAAGACATACAAACAGCCAACAGATAGATGAAGAAATGTTCAACTACATTAGTTATTAGGGAAATGCAAATCAAAACCACAATGAAATACTACCTCACACCTCTTAGAATGGCTATGATCAACAAGACAAGGAATAACAAGTGCTAGAGAAGCCTGGAGAAATACAAACCCTCATACACTGCTGGTGGGAATGTAAATTGGTACAACCACTATGGAAGGCACTATAAAGGTTCCTCAAAATATTACAACTAGAATTACTAATGACCTAGCAACCCCTCTTCTGTCTATTCAAAAAATTTGAAAACCTTTGTTTGCAAAGATTTGCATACCCCAATGTTCACTGCAGCACTGTTCACAATATCCAAGTCATGGAAACAACCAAAGTACCCTTTGATATATGACTGGATAAAGTTGTGGTACACTTACGCAATGGGACACTAGTCAGTGACAAGAAAAGATAAAATACAGCCATTGCAACAACATGGATGGACCTTGAGATCATTATATTAAATAAGATAGGCTGAAAAAAATCAAGAACCGTATGATTTCACTTACAGGTGGAATATAAAACTGAAAGTAACAAAGACACAAAAACTCATGGACACAGTCAATAGTTTAGTGGTTACCTGAGGTTAAGGGGGGAGCAGGAGGAGAGTAGGGAGGGAGCATCAAATATATGGTGAGAGGAAGAGAACTGACTCTGGGTGGTGAGCACATAGTGCAATAAATAAATAATGTACTGTAGAATTGTATACCTGGAACTTATGTAATTTTTACCAACCAATATCACCCCAATAAATGTAACAATAAAACAAATAAAAACAAAACAGAAGTTGGGATAGTTGCCCTATTGTTTTAAACAATATTTTTCTACTTTCAAAAAATAAACTTAGTGTGATTCAATTTGGGGAGTTCAAGGTTAACAACACAAATTCACAGACTTCTGAATGTGCAAAGATTTTTCACTTCATAAAATATATACAAACTTTGTCCAAACATGCCAGTATCTTTCAATACATCTTTTAATTATAACCCCTACTGTTAGGAGAAACCTAAGAAAACAAGTGTCAACTTACTTTACAATTAAAATACTTGGACTTAACATAAAAAAGAAATGTGAACGTAATCTTTAAAGACTGTAAGCTGAAAAATAAAAATCTAAAAAAAAAAAGGGGGAAGCCGGGATGACTCAGTGGGCTAAGAGCTCACTTTGCAGCCCTGGAGACCGAGGATCGAATCCTGGCCCTGGCCCATGTGGACCCATATGCTGAACTGGGGAGTGCCCCCAGTTTAGTTCTCACCGGGGTGAGACCCCGGCCCAGTTCCTGCCCCGTGCAGCCCTGCGCCCACCTGTGGAAAAACAAATGATGTACAACTATGGAAACTGTTCTGGGCCCTCCCCGTTTTGTCTCTGTATCTCTCTCTCTCTGTCAAAAGCAATAAAAATAAAAATCTAAAATAAAAAAAAAGACTGCGAGCTGGAAAAGGAACCGAAAGATGAAAAATAAAGAAACTGAAACATAAATGAAGAAGAATGAACACATAAATTATAAAGTACTTATATTGTTATAACCATCTCCAGATTATTTTAAATACCTTTTTATCATCTCAGAGGACAAATTATAAATTACTTTCTAAAGTCTACCTTATATAATTCTATTTTTATACATTTTTTCTAAGTTTGTCCCAAATATACATTTAAAGCAATGAAGTCAATTCACATCAAAAAATTACATATGAATATGCTACTTATTCATTTAAAAAACTTATCTAGGAGATGATTTATTGTACTTTCTTTCATTAAAAAAAGCATTTAGGGGATGCCGGGATGGCTCAGTGGGTTAAGCGCTCACTTTGCAGCGCCGGGGACTGAGGATCGAATCTCGGCCCTGGCCCGTACGGAACCATATGCTGAACTGGGACCTCCCCCAGTTCAGTTCTCTCTCTCTCTGTCTCTGTCTCTGTATCTCTCTCTCTCTCTCTGTCAAAAATAAAAATAAATAAATAAAAATATATTTAAAAAAAACCAAAACATTTATTCTGTAAAATTTCATCTATAATTACATACAGCTTCTGATATTTGTTTCATTCTTGATTTTTTTAGAATTAAAAAATAAAAGTGTGGTGAGGCCTTCAC